>OZ022423.1:1383952-1531452 GCA_963989365.1 Rhimphoctona megacephalus
CTACTAATTCAGAGAGCTAAAGTATTTCAAACTATCCAGAAAATGGGTACAGTAGAAAACAAAAATATACCCCATGTATACATGAACAAAAAAGTGGTGGGGAGAACGTTCCATTTATCGTTGCCCATGCAAGAAACTCTAAAAAAGATTTGTCCTACAACCAGTCCCATAAATAAAGATCATGAGCTTTATATTTTGGTTCGTGGAATTCCTACAAAGGCAAAGCTAGTGTGGGAAAGTTTGGTTAATATACAAAAAGTATATGACGCTTTAGTATGGCTTAAAGACAATAATCCTTTATATAGCGAAATAAAGTTACCATCATTGCCGGGTGCATTGTTGGATTAAATGTTTCCAGATACAGAATTTGAAATTCAAGAGGGTGTACAGGATGCCGAAAATCCATGTATAAACAACGATACAAGTGAACTTATCAATGAATGAATTTACGGAAATGAGATTGCGAAGAATATTGAAAAGGATGAAAATGAAGGCGGGGAAAAGGCTATCTTGACTCAAATGTCACAGTCTGACACGTGGTATGAACAATTCACGATACATCCATCGTATTCCGCAAAAGACCATAAAACAGCAACTGAACTCTATCAAATGTTAAAAGTAGAAGATACAGCTCTGGAATCCGAGTACAAAGCTCTTGATTTAAAATGTTTCCCCGATTTGTATCCATATGGTACCAATGGGCAACGACAGGACAGGATAGTTAGGCCCACCGAATATGTATTCATTAAGTCGAAAATGATGTCGAAACATCCACGATTTAGACTTAATCATCAGTACTTATTTTTCTTATTTAACAATAGCAATATTCGTGAGCTAAATAGCGGTATATTTCACAAAATGAATGTTACTAATGCGAAGTGGCGGGACACTGCTGGTAGTTATTTGGAACAACTGGCAAAGGGACAACTAGAATCGAATTTAAATACTATATTCGGAAAACTTCGCAATACTGAACAATTTTGGCGTAAGCCTAGAATGGATTTAAATTGCATGATAGAATATTACGGCCCAGCATCATGGTTTCTCACATTAAGGCCTGCTGAATATTTGTGGTCAGATTTACTCGAGTATCTTCGTGAAGTAAATCCTTCCATGGCAAACAGATCGGCAAACGCATTAATTGCCGCTGACCCTGTTTCGGTATCAAGATTTATGGACAATAAATTTCGCGCAATGTTGGATTTCATATGGTCAAAATCTAATCCTATCGGCGAAGTAACGCATCACTTTTGGAGGCGAGAATACCAAACTAGAGGTACTCAACATTTTCATTCATTGATATGGGTTAAAGATGCACCAATTCTTGGGGAATCGTCAACAGAGGAGGTTGCGAATTTTATATCAAGATACGTTACGTGCAGAATACCTGATAAGAACGTTTCTCCGACATTGTTCCGGCGAGTCATTATGCATCAGAGTCATAACCATAACAATTATTGCATGCGCACCAAAAAAGTTAATAATCGTGCATTCAGAGCGTGCCGCTTCGGGTTCCCTCGTCCTATAACGGACACTTTGATTATGAGAGATGTCGCCACTTCCGTAGCTGGAAGAAAGCAATTGAAATCCAAAAGTAGATTGTATGATGTTCCAAGATCTCAAACAGAAGTAAATATTAATTATTATAATCCGGAGATACTTCTTGCTTGGGAAGGCAACACGGATATCAAATTCGTTCGAGAGCAATCTTCAGTATTAACTTGGTATTGCACAAAATACATATCAAAAGCGGAAAAAAGTTATACAATGGAAATCTTTGAGCAAATAAATGCCACAAAATCACTTTTGAGTAGACTTTGGAATGTTGCCATGCGTATGTTATGTAATAGAGAGTGTGGTGCTCTTGAAGCTGCTGACTCTCTTTAAGGGCTCCCTTTGTATGGTACCGATCCATTAACTACTATTAGATGGGTAGACGTTAATATTCTTCGGAATAAAAAATTGAACAGTTATAAAGAGATTCAAGCTATGAATAAAGATTCAGAAGATATCTTCTATCATGATTTCGTGGATTATTACTATTCAACGAGACCAACACAACTAAATGAAATGAGTTTATATGACTTCGCAAAATGGTACGATGACGTTACGTTTCTTGAGCAGTACTCTATGCGTATCTGCTCAAGAAACGATCGTTAACTTTTATCGAACTGTTACCAGTCGAATTGTACAATACCATGAATCAAAACGTGAATCAAACTATATTTTTTTATAGCTTAAAATTTTTGAATTTTAGAATAGTGGAATAATTTTTTATGGTATAAGAAGTTCATGACACGATTTTTATATAGGTATTCCAACATTTTTCAGAGCTTCTATGAAGTCCGGCGATTTCTTAATACAAGTATTTGAAGGATTCATTGACTTATTGTGGAGTGGCAACATCATTTTTATAGAAAATTGGATTTTTCAACTTTTTCATGTTTCGTATCTAACTGATGATCTTTTTTTAAGAGGGTTCAAAGATTTTTGCAGAACTTGACTGTTTGTGAGAATATTGTTTTAATTTTTCGTTTTGTCGAGAGCTTTAGAAGCATGGAAGGATCGAGACACTTTTCTCAAGATTCAATATTTTTTAAGAGTGAACATTTTCGGGAGAATTCCATTTATTTGAAAATTTTTATAGGGCTTCAATACTGAATGCGGAAAGTAATGTAATTTCTCTGTGAGACAAAATATATAAAGCACAACGTACTTGGCCATAATTGGTCGACTTATTTCGCAACTTTTTGTAAAGCCCCAACTCAACTTTTTGGGAGAATGAAAATTCAGTTTTTTGAGCAATTTCTAATAGTTTGATATTTTCTCGAAGGGTCCTTTTAATCGATTGTAAAATACAAACAGTTACCAATTCAGAATTTAAAAAAAAAATCGAGAATTAAACGGTTACGGATTCATATGATAATTTTTATAGTTTGAATTTTGTTTTTTTTTGGGTTAGAACACTCTTGGGAAGTATAAAATAACTAAGCGTGTGATTTTTTGGCGGACCACGAAAGTATACTTGTCTCAACTTTTTACAGCACGCAAGCGTGCGGTTTTTTTGGATTTTTAAAATATCTGTAAGTTCTAGTTTTGAGGCTTTTTTGAGTAGCCGATACCTACAAACTTTAAACATTTTGTGAAGCGCCACGTATTTCCACTTTTTGTCTCTGATTGTGGCATTATGAATTGAAAAATTTATTACAAAAAGTCTTCGGCTGCTCATTTTTGGATGGGATTAAAATTTCAATCCCCGGAACGCAATAGATACATCCAAATTTTCTGAACTTTGTTGGGGTTAAAGTGCACTATGTTTTTCACTTTTCCACTTTAGTTATAACATAATAAATTTAAAAAGTTGTTTCAGAAAGTCTTCGGGTGCTCTTCTTCTGATAGTATCAAAATTTGTATCATTGGAATGTAGCCGATATCTACAAATTTTGACCTTTTTGTGAGAGGAGGAGGATGTGTGCTAAGTCTTTTTAGCTCTGATTAAGTAAATATTTTTTGTCTATAATTTCATAGCTTATGATAAATTTATATTATAATAAAAAATTTCCAGTCTTTAGTCTGTTTCAGAAACAACAAATTCATCGACGAATTTGGAGCAAAAAAACATATAGGGTCACGCACGCACACACGCACGCACGCACCCACGCACGCACGCAAACACTCACGCACGCACGGACGCGCGCACGCACGCACGCACGGACGCACGCACAGACGCACGCGCAGACGCACGCACGGACGCACGCACGTACGCACGGACACACACACAGACGCGCGCACGCACGGACGCACGCACGCATGGATGCACGGATGCACTCACGCGTACACGCATGGACGCAGGCACGCACGCACGCACGGACGCACGCATGGACGCAAACACGCACGCACGCACGAACGCACGCATGGACGCACTCACGCACGCACGGATGCACGCACGTACGCACGCACGGACGCACGGACGCACGCACGCACAGACACACGAACGCACGCACGGACGCACGCATACACGCCCGCACTCACACACGCACGCACGTACTCATGCACGCACGCACGCACGAACGGACGCACGCACGCACGCACGAACCCACGCACGCACGCACGGAAGCACGCACGCACGCGCGGACGCACGCACGCACGCACGCACGCACGCACCCACGCACGCACGCATGCACGGACGAACGCACGCACGGACGGACGCATGGACGCACTCACGCACGCACGCATGCATGCACGCAAGCAAGCACGCACGCACAAACGGACGGACGGACGCACGCACGCACGCACTCACGCACTAACGCACGCACGTACGTACTCACGCATGCACACACGCATGAACGCCGCACGCACGAACGCACTCAAGCACGCACCCACGCACGCACGCACGTACTCATGCACGCACGCACGCACGCATGCACGGACGTACGCACGCAAGCACGGACGCACGCACGCAAGCACCGACGCACGCACGCATGCGCGGACGCACGCAAGCACGCAACCATGCACGCACGCACGGACGCATGCATGCACGGACACACGTACGCACTCACGCACTCACGCACAGACGCACGCACGCACACACGCACGCACGAACAGGCGCACGCAAGGACGCACGCACGCACTCACGCACTCAAGCACGCATGTACGTACTCACGCACACACGCAAGCACGCACGCACGCACGCATGCACGGACGCACGCACGCACGGACACACGTACGCACGCACGCACGGACGCACGGACGCACTCATGCACGCACGCACGCATGAACGGACGCACGCACGCACGCACGCATGCATGCACGCACGCACTCACGCACTCACGAACTCACGTACGTACTCACGCACGCATGCACGCACGCACGCGCGCACCAACGCAGCACGCACGCACACACGCACGGACACATGGACGCACCCACGCACGCACGCACCGACGCATGCACGGAAGCACTCACGCACGCACGCAAGGACGCACGCCAGTATGCACGCACGCACGCACGGACGCACACACGCCCAAACGCACGAACGCACGCACGCACGCACGCACGAACGCACGCACGGACTCACGCATTCACGCACGCACGTACGTACTCGCGCGCGCACGGACGCACGCATGCACGGACGGACGCACGCATGCACGCACGCACTCACGCACTCACGCACGCATGTACGTACTCACGCACACAGGCACGCACGCACGAACGCCGCACGCACGCACGCACGCGCGGACGCACACACGCACGCATGCACGCACGCACGCACTTACGGGCACACACACATACGCACGCACGCACGGACGCACGCACGCACGCACGGACGCACGCACGCACCCACGCACGCACGCACTCACGCACTCACGCACACATGTACGTACTCACGCACGCAGGCACGCACGCACGAACGCCGCACGCACGCAAGCACGCACGCATGTACGCACTCACGCACGCAGGTACGCACGCACGAACGCCGCACGCACGCAAGCACGCACGCACGCACCCACGCACGCGCGCGCGGATGCACGCACCCACGCAGGCACGCACGGAAGCAGGTACGGACACACGCACGCTCGCACTCACGGACACACACACATACGCACGCACGGACGCACACACGCCCAGACGCACGAACGCACGCACGCACGCACGCAGGCACGCACGAACGCACGCACGGACTCACGCATTCACGCACGCACGTACGTACTCGCGCGCGCACGGACGCACGCACGCACGGACGGACGCACGCATGCACGCACGCACTCACGCACTCACGCACGCATGTACGTACTCACGCACACAGGCACGCACGCACGAACGCCGCACGCACGCACGCACGCAGGCACGCACGCACGCACTCACGGGCACAAACACATACGCACGCACGCACGGACGCACGCACGCACGGACGCACGCACGCACGGACGCACGCACGCACACACGCACGCACGCACTCACGCACTCACGCACACATGTACGTACTCACGCACGCAGGCACGCACGCACGAACGTCGCACGCACGCACGCACGCGCGCGCGGATGCACGCACCCACGCAGGCACGCACGGACGCACGTACGGACGCACGCATGCACGCACTCACGGACACACACACATACGCACGCATGCACGGACGCACGCACTCACGCACTCACGCCCGCACGTACTACTCACGTACGCACGGACGCACGCACACACGCACGCACACACGCACGGACGCACGCACGCACGCACGCACGCACGCACGCACGCACGCATGTACGCATGCACGCACGCACTCACGCACTCACGCACGCACGTACGTACTCACTCACGCACGCACGTACGTACTCACGCACGCACGCATGCACGGACGCACGCACGCACGGACACACGTACGCACGCACGCACGGACGCACTCACGTACGAACGGACGCACGCACGCGCGCACGGACGCACGCACTCACGCACTCACGTACGTACTCACACACGCACGCACGTACGAAGGCCGCCGCACGCACACACGCACGCACGCACGCACACACGGATGCTCGGACGCACGCACGGACGCACGCACGGACGCACTCACGCGCGCACGCACGCACGCACGCACGGACGCACGCACGCACAGACGCACGAACGCACGCACGGAGGCACGCGCGCATGCACGCACACACGCACGCACGGACGCACGGACGCACACACGTACGCACGCACGGACGCACGCACGGACGCACGCACGCACCCACGCACGCACGCACGCACGGACGCACGCACGCACGGACTCACGCACTCACGCACGCACGTACGTATTCACGCACGCACGGACGCACGCACGCACGCAAGCACGCACTTAAACACTCACGCACGCACGAACGTACTCACGCACGCACGCACGCACGCACCCACGCAGGTACGCACGGACGCACACACGGACGCACGCACGCATGCACGGATACACGCACAGACGCACGCACGCACGGACGCACGCACGCACGCACGGACGCACTCACGCACGCACGGACGCACGCACGGACGCAAGCACGTACGCACGCACGGACGCACGCACGCACAGCCGCACACACGCACGCACGGACGCACCCACGCACTCACGCACGGACGCACGGACCCACACACGCACGCACGCACGAACGCACGCACGGACGCACGCACGCACGCACGGACGCACGGACTCACGCACTCACGCACGCACGTACGTATTCACGCACGCACGGACGCACGCACGCACGGACGCACGCACGCACGGACGCACGCACGCCCGCAAGCACGCACTCAAACACTCACGCACGCACGTACGTACTCACGCACGCACGCACGCACCCACGCAGGTACGCACGGACGCACACACGGACGCACGCACGCACGCACGCAAGGATACACGCACAGACGCATGCACGCACGGACGCACGCACGCACGCACGGACGCACTCACGCACGCACGGACGCATGCACAGACGCAAGCACGTACGCACGCACGGACACACGCACGCATGCACCGATGCACGCACGCATGCGCGGACGCGCGCAAGCACGCTCCCACGCACGCACGCACGGACGCATGCATGCACGGACACACGTACGCACTCACGCACTCACGCACGGACGCACGCACGCACGCACGAACGGGCGCACGCAAGGATGCACGCACGCACTCACGCACTCACGCACGCATGTACGTACTCACGCACACACGCAAGCACGCACGCACGCACGTATGCACGGACGCCCGCACGCACGGACACACGTACGCACGCACGCACGAACGCACGGACGCACTCATGCACGCACGCACGCACGAACGGACGCACGCACGCACGCACGCATGCATGTACGCACGCACTCACGCACTCACGAATGCACGTACGTACTCACGCACGCATGCACGCACGCACGCGCGCACGAACGCAGCACGCACGCACACACGCACGGACACACGGACGCACCCACGTACGCACGCACCGACGCATGCACGGAAGCACTCACGCACGCACGCACGCACGCACGGACGCACGCAAGTATGCACGCACGCACGCACGGACGCACACACGCCCAAACGCACGAACGCACGCACGCACGCACGCAGGCACGCACGAACGCACGCACGGACTCACGCATTCACGCACGCACGTACGTACTCGCGCGCGCACGGACGCACGCATGCACGGACGGACGCACGCATGCACGCACGCACTCACACACTCACGCACGCATGTACGTACTCACGCACACAGGCACGCACGCACGAACGCCGCACGCACGCACGCACGCGCGGACGCACGCACGCACGCATGCACGCACGCACGCACTTACGGGCACACACACATACGCACGCACGCACGGATGCACGCACGCACGCACGGACGTACGCACGCACGCACGGACGCACGCACGCACACACGCACGCACGCACTCACGCACACACGCACACATGTACGTACTCACGCACGCAGGCACGCACGCAAGAACGCCGCACGCACGCAAGCACGCACGCATGTACGTACTCACGCACGCAGGTACGCACGCACGAACGCCGCACGCACGCAAGCACGCACGCACGCACCCACGCACGCGCGCGCGGATGCACGCACCCACGCAGGCACGCACGGACGCAGGTACGGACGCACGCACGCTCGGACTCACGGACACACACACATACGCACGCATGCACGGACGCACGCACGCACGGACGCACTCACGTACGAACGGACGGACGCACGCACGCACGGACGCACGCACTCACGCACTCACGTACGTACTCACGCACGCACGCTCGTACGAAGGCCGCCGCACGCACACACGCACGGACGCACGCACGTATGCACGCATGTATTCATGCACGCACGGACGCACGCACGCACAGACGCACGAACGCACGCACGGACGCACGCGCGCACGCACGCACACACGCTCGCACGGACGCACACACGCACGCACGCACGGACGCACGCACGCACAGACTCACACACTCACGCACGCACGTACGTATTCACGCACGCACGGACGCACGCACGCACGGACGCACGCACGCACGCAAGCACGCACTCAAACACTCACGCACGCACGAACGTACTCACGCAAGCACGCACCCACGCAGGTACGCACGGACGCACACACGGACGCACGCACGCACGCACGGATACACGCACAGACGCACGCACGCACGGACGCACGCACGCACGCACGGACGCACTCACGCACGCATGGACGCCTGCACGGACGCAAGCACGTACGCATGCACGGACGCACGCACGCACAGCCGCACGCACGCACGCACGGACGCACCCACGCACTCACGCACGGATGCACGGACGCACACACGCACGCACGCACGGACGCACGCACGGACGCACGCACGCACGCACGCACGCACGGACGCACGGACTCACGCACTCACGCACGCACGTACGTATTCACGCACGCACGGACGCGCGCACGCACGGACGTACGCACGCACGCAAGCACGCACTCAAACACTCACGTACGCACGTATGTACTCACGCACGCACGCACGCGCGCACCCACGCAGGTGCGCACGGACGCACACACGGACGCACGCACGCACGCACGCACGGATACACGCACAGACGCACGCACGCACGGACGCACGCACGCACGCACGGACGCACTCACGCACGCACGGACGCATGCACGGACACAAGCACGTACGCACGCACGGACGCACGCCCGCACAACCGCACGCACGCACGCACGTACGCACCCACGCACTCACGCACGCACGCACGTACTCACGCACGCACGCACGCACAGAGTACTTGTTCGGCCCATAACTTTTTTTTATATATTATAAAAAATAGCAAAAATCCCCTCCCGGGGAAAAAAACCTGGACAAGTACATTGGTGGTCCCTCGTTTCCCTATGATATCACAAAAAATCAAAACCCCACTTAATTTTTTTTTTTTATGTTTACTAATTTTATTCATATCCCGGAGGGAAACCAACTATATAGATCACGAAATATCCGGCCAAAAAACCAGACTTCATAATAAATCTTACTTTGAATTTATTTCCACAGAACAAAACAAGAATCAAAACATTAAAAAATCAGCGTTATCAAGATGAGAAAAATACCTCTTATAATTGGTGTGTAAGAAGTATCAATAGTCTAAAAAAAAATGAAAAAAGGTCGACATCTAAGTTACGTGCAGCAGTAAAATTTATGATATCAGTACTAGGACAAGTATTTCTTTGGTGACTGAGAAGATATCAATATGGACGTACCGGCAACGTATGGCATGCAGTTGATGCATTGCTTCTGGGATCTCCTACGTCGAGTAGCTACTTTTGTTTTGGCTATGGCGCGACCAATGTTGCAAAATAGTATCAAGAGACTCGGTAGAGTCTCGGGACAAGTACATTTGACAGCTCTGTCGTCTGCTGGCCCGAGGCTCGCCAGAGTATATTATCTCTGAATAAAGTAAATTTCGGTGGTGGGGGTAAAAACTGAAAGTCATTTTCTCGAATTACGAAGCTCAGGAGATAGATTATGACTTGAAAATTGAACTGGAGACTAATTAAGAAAAAATCTTTCGATTGAGCTTTAAATCAGCACGATTGATGCCGTATTTGCTGAGAAAAAGCTTTGCACAGGCTCAAAATTATGCAAAAATTCCAACACATCGAAGAATTTGACGTGTCTGTATATGTCACATTGAAAGGCCTCAGCGTGCCTATCGAGATTCTGATTGGTCACGAGTGTGGTTATTTTCACCGGTAAACCAGTGTACACACGAGTGATGTTTTTGAACGTGGCCCTGTGACTACATTTCTCTGCACCCATACCACGGAAAGTTTGAATGTTTAACCAGTGTGACGGTAGTTTTGACTTTTGACAGTGTAAAGTGCGAGTCGTGTAAATCGCGTGTTTTTTAGATTGTGGAAAATCGTGATTCATCAATAGTTTAAATATATAAATAGTGCGAAAAAACGGTAATATATAAATATTGTGAAATGTGATAATAATATTTTTTAATATCTCGGAATTAATCATCAGCGAAATTAAAAATGATAACCTCGCACCCGCTGGTGAAATCATTTTTGTTTCAAATTCCAGAAAAGCCAAATAAAAACAAATCTCACCACTCGTTGAGGTTATCATTTTTATTTTTCCGTATAAAATAATCCGAATAAAACCGTTAATTAGTGTGGCCGGAATAAGTGCTAGAAAATACAACGAACATAACCTTAAAAATCAGTGTTATACGTTCTGAAAATGTGTGAACTCGCAAATAATGTTGTTGAAGTTTCAATCTAGAACGCCACGATTTTTTTTTTTAATCATGTCACTTAAATTTTTCTTACAGATCAAAAGACTGTTTTTTTCCAAAAGTGAGTGTATGAAAATAGTTGTGACAAGAAGTATCATGTGCTCATAAATAAAAACCTGTAAAAATATTAATTGTTGATGAAATACTTTAATTATAAAAATTTGACAAATAACTTTTGTCGTGAAATCATGATTTTCAATACTTTTCAGGTGCGGTCTACAAATAAACATAAAATTTCCAATATTCTGCAGGCTGTGTTCAGTTCCTTCGATTTTTCTTTCTGGCTTCAAGAAATTTACCAATATACTAAAGGCGCTGCGAGCTGTGAATTGGGCTGATATTCTCTGCTTCGACAATTTGATCTAAAAAACTGGTGAAACTTAAAGCAATGAAGCATTTGCTATCCCTTGCGGAAACAAGAGATGCCTTATTTCCTTTGCATACAAGGATCACCGCTTCGTTACTGCGAGCTGTGCTAAGTTCCTTCGCTCTTTCTTTTTGGCATCGCACTACATATTTTATATTGAGCTGGGGTTTTACTGATTATGTCAGCATAAATATTCAAGGATCATCTGTTATTTCAAACGAAAAAAATTAGATTGAAAAAAAAATTTCGGCCGAAGTACTAGGCGAGTTTGTTTGCTTAGCTTGGATCACGTAATGAATTTCACGTAATGTTGTATGTGTTATAAACTCGCCAAGTACTTCGGCCGAAATTTTTTTTTCAATCTAATTTTTTTCGTTTGAAATTTTTTTCTTCAAGTTTTTTTTCATCCCGATTTTTTTTTCTGGACTCCGTTCTTTTGACCGATTTTTATTTTTGTACATTGGTGACTTTTTTCAATAACCAACTAATTTTTGCTTTTTTTTAAATACTCCATCCTCAAGCGACAATAAAATACTTGTCCTATTATTCATATTATCAATTTTAATGCTGAACGTAAATCATTGGCTTTTCCATTTCTGTTTTTGTAAAGTAATTATTTTTTTTATGCGCAAATTGATCATTTACTTGTAGACTCTATTTTTTACCAGACATTCATGATGAACATTGTTGCTTTTTTTCTTGGGATCTCGATAAATTATGTGAAGTTTTTCATTTCTATTTGTCATTTGGAGTATAGTTATTTTATAGAAACAATCTTCTTTTTCCTATCTCAAACTTGCCAATTTTTTAAAAATTTTGTACTTTTTTGGGTAGTTTTTTTCTGTGAAAACAAATGGAAACAGGGGTCAACAAATGTAATTGTCCCAGGTTTTTTCCCCGGGGAGGGGATTTTTGGCCAGGTTTACTTATATGACCTAATGAAACAACATTGCCTGTGCCGTGGCTAAAATAACGAAAAACAAGCGGGAACAGGAAGTTTCGCATAAGATCCCGTGCTTTTGTAATGTTAAAAAAAAACTTTAATTTATGTCTGTACATGATAGCACAGTTTTGTTTGATTCGTAATAATTTGATGAACGTTTACCACCGTACGCTGAGCGTATACGCACAGAGTACTTGTCCGGCCCATAACTTTTTATTATATATTATAAATATTTTATTATATTATTATAAATTTCTGAAGGCGAAAAGCAACGCATGCAACGAAAAGCACCTCCAATTTGATTTTCACTTGAATGAGCAATTTTAATCGATTTATTGCAATGTCACTTATTCGATTATCGATTTATTGCATTCACTTGAATGAGCAATTTAATCATCGTTTTATTGCAATGTCAGGAATCAGTACTGCTCACACTACTAATTCGACATAAAAGAGAATGAGACAGATTTTCTACCATAAATTAATTGTTACTGAGGTTGTTTAAATATAGGAACGTTTCGTTTCTCTGATAAGAAAAAAAGTTATAATGTTTTCAAAAGAGTTAACTACAGACTCGAAGTATTTTCGAGATGTTAGTAATTCGTTGATAGGTTATTATTCGATTATAGTTTGGCAGGAAGGTGTTATAGAAAAGACCTCAAGTACTACTTTTTCCCCAAGGCAAAAATTCAGAAAATTAAATACTTTATCATTAGCTTTCATGTTGTGTATTAGAATAAGGCATTCAGGGGCGAAATGGCATCGAGGATATTAGCAATTTCGGTCTAAGCTATAAATAGATAATTATATTTAACTTTACTGTCAGGAGCCTCAGAATTATTATTCTTTCAAAGATGAAATGACGGAAGAATATGATGCATCATCCTTCACTTACAAATTGTTTTATAAAACATAGAAAAAAATTAGATTAAAAAAAAATTCGGCCGAAGTACTTGACGAATGTTTTTTCACTTAATTTATATAAAGTATCGGTCATGGTGACAACCTCGCCAAGTACTTCGGCCGAAATTCTTTTTCATCTAATATTTTTTCATTTGCAATCTTTTTTTGCTTCGGACTCTTATTGATACAGAGTTTTTATTTTCATTCTGGTTGGTAAAACAACTGCATTTTCGAACTTGATTCTTTTCTTTATCAACATTCAACATTATTTGAAGATTTTATGTCACACGATAAAGCCTCCCGTACTTGGCCACATATATTTTAGTATAGCTCAATTTATTTTATTACTTTTTGCGAAACCCAACCTTAGCTTTTCGAGAGAATTAACTCATTTTGTTTTGTGTGATTTGAATTTATTTGATACATTTTTTGAGAGTGGTCACTTTTCTTACTTTTTGATAGGATTTCATTTTCTCAGGGATTTTTGCGAGAAATGTTTTTGCAGCGTACGTATATTCGTGGAAAAATATGGGAACGGCGGTCAACAAATGTACTTGTCCAGGTTTTTTCCGCGAGGGAGATTTTTATGCATGATATGATTCGTTTTTTCTCGTTCTTTTCAAACATCTCGCTTTATATAGTGTGACGTGGCGATTTTGTTCACGTCACTAAAAGTTGAATATTGGCACGGCACGGGAGGAAACGTCAAGATTCAAGGACGAATTCCTCTCGAGAACATGTTAAGGAGACAAATGCGAGCGTATTTCCGTATTTTAATTTAATTTTGTTTCATTTTTATTTTGTACGAGCGAACGGCGGTTTATGGCGAGAATCACAGGGAGAGAAGGAAGCCAAAATATAGTCGCTGGCAAATATTATCGTTATAAGGGAAGGCATAGGTCGTCAAGGTCAGCCGGAGTCTTCATCGACGGAACGCTCGAATTGTATCGAGAGTGGTCGCTAGCTCGAAGCCCTCACCCGGAGCTGTCTAATCTCGAGAGGTGCGTCCTACAGCATTGGGAGTCTTCGGAAAATCTCGGTTATCAAGGGTCATCGCCCGTCATCGAAACGTTCTGCCGAAATTCGAATTTGCGAGAATGTTCGAGAAGAATCTAGACTCCGCGAGTAGGCAAAGGGTGGGGGGCTAGGACCCAAAAGTATAAAAACGCGTTACCGTAATTTATCGGGGACTTTTCGTATCGATCTCAACGGAACCTGACGTTTTCTACCGAGCCATCGTCAACCCTTAACAAGAATCCGACGTAACCGGAATTATCGAGAGAAAATATTATCCGTGGTCTTTTTCCGGATTTTCTTCTTCTGAAACCGTAGCGGTGAGCCGTCGTTTCGCTTTCATTATTGTTTTGTTGAATTTTGTTAATTTTGGAAAAGCGCTTTAAAAATTGTCGTGATCGTGTGACGATCTATCGGGTTTATCGAATTAAAGAGCGATATTGTTTCGGGGTACGTTCGCTTTTGAGTAGGATTTTTTTTATTTAACGTTTGATCGCGGTATAATATCGACCGC
This sequence comes from Rhimphoctona megacephalus, assembly GCA_963989365.1. Classification (NCBI taxonomy): domain Eukaryota; kingdom Metazoa; phylum Arthropoda; class Insecta; order Hymenoptera; family Ichneumonidae; genus Rhimphoctona; species Rhimphoctona megacephalus. Next base: position 1,398,977 of record OZ022423.1, read on the forward strand.
GTTTTCCGTTGTCTTAATTATAGAATTGCCGAGAGGAATTCGACCTTGATTTTAGTCGACGAGAGTCCTTATTTTAAGAATTATTGTGTAAATATCGAGACGGTTAATTAACGACGAAGACTTGTAATACTGTATTGTCTATAATTTATTATTGTAATTTGATTAAAAACAACATTGTTAAATCCGCCAATTTCGAGACAGACGAGATATTATATATCCTATTTTTTCGGAACTTTAATCTTTCTATATTAATCCTGATTATTTTATTTAATAAATAACTTTTGTTATTCCGAATTGGTTTCTTTTGGTTTATAATTTATTTTGTTTTGTTTAACTCCGCCCCTCTGCCAAATCGTTAAATAATACGGCTACGACCGGGTAACCAGCTTTATTTGTTCTCGATATCTCTAAATAAAATTTGTTTAAGTTATTTCTTAAACTGGCGTCCAGGAGTATCGAGAATAAATATATTTTGTTCGGCTAAAGGAAAAAGTCGTTACAATAGATTAGAAAAAGGTTATATTGGGAAATTATCGCTTTTTCGTTTCCAAACCCTGACCCCTTCTACTTCGAGTCAGGATTTTTCCCCATGAAATAAAGGGACACGTGTTTTGGAATTTTAATTTTGTGAATTTTTTTTATTCTCGAGCCAGTCAAATTTTTTTGACATTTCGCTTTACCTTTCTGGAATCAGGCTAAAATAAGTCGGGAACTTGGAGTCTGATACAAAAATTTACAAAGCTTTTGAGGGCTAGATTAGAGCAGTCAGAACTTTTCCATACAATTTGTAGCTAATTGAATTTGTGTTTATCAAAGAAACATATTAAATAGCAGTATCTCCTTGTTATATTTGTAGATTTGTGGTAAAAAATATTTCGCTTATTTCAGCTTGTTGATAAAAATGGAGCGGCTTTTTTCGAAATTTTTCATTTTTGATTAATGATAAAATAAAAAACCAGTTTCATGTATGTTTAGAGAAAACATATTGAATCTATTGTGAAAAAAGTTCACGCATTTTTTCATTCTTATTTTTATTAACAAGGTGGAATCAATATTCTCATTGAATATAGAAAAGTTCAAACAGTATGTTATGGGAACTCCAAAATAATATATTGAACAAAGCGGACAAACTCAGACCAGGATCGTACCCAAAAGAATGAAATGAAGTTTTGAGCAAATTTTGATACCATCAAAACCAGAGCGACTGTAGAGGAAAGCCTTTGGAATAAAATTTTTGCAATTTATTATTCTATAATCGGAGCGAAGAAGTGGAAATACTTAGCACACATGTCTCCTCTTCACAAAATGTTCAAAGTTTGTAGATATCGGCTACATTCCAATAATACAAATTTTGATACTATCAAAAGAAGAAGAGCACCCGAAGACTTTCTAAAACAACTTTTTAAATTTATTATGCCACAACTAAAGTGGAAATGTGAAAAAACATAGTGCACTTTAAGCCCAATAAAGTTCAGAAAATTTGGATGTATCTATTGCGTTCCGAGGACAGAAATTTTAATCTCATCCAAAAATGAACAGCCGAAGACTTTTTGTAATAAATTTTTCATTTCATAATGCACAATCAGAGACAGAAAGTGGAAATACTTGGTGCACATGTCGCTTCACAAAATGTTAAAAGTTTGTAGGTATCGGCTACATTCCCATGATACAAATTTTGATATTTCTAACAATAATGCCCGTGAAAGCCTCAAAACTAGAACTTACAGATATTTTAATATTATCATTGAATTTTGAAAAGTTTAGAAAGTATGTTATGGATATTTTAAAACAATAAATTCAACAAAGCGGGCAAACTTATATCAGTACTATGCCCAAGAAAATGGATCGAGTTGAGTTGTATACCAGTTGCATCCGTAGAGCAAGCCTTTTTGAAAATATTTTTCAATTCGTTCTTCGCCACAATAGAAGCCAAAAAGTATAAATACTGAGCACACATGTTGCTCCAGGAAATTTCCAAAGTTTGTAAGTATACGTTGCGTTCCAATGAAACAAATTTTTATACTTCCAGAAAAAAAGGAACCAAAGTCTTTCTGACAATTTTTTGGATTAATCATGCTACAGCTCAAGCATTGGGCTCAATAAAGTTTATGAATTTTGCACGTAGCCATTACTTTTCGAAGCCAAATTTTAATCCCATCCAAAAATGAGCAACTGAAGAATTTTCATAATAAAATTTTCAAGTTCTAATAATGCCACTATTTGAGCCAAAAAGTGGAAATATTGGGCACACTTGTCACTTCACAGATATTTCAAAGTCTGTACGTATCTGTTGCAATTCAATGATACAAATTTTGATAATATAAGTAAAAACTCATCAGAAGACTTTCTGAAACAATTTCTCAAAATTTATTATGCTACAACTAAAGTGGGGAAGTGAAAAAATATAGCTCAATAGAGCCGAATGAAATTTTAAAATTTTGCATATACTCATGGCGTTCCGAAGACAATAATTTTGATCCCATTGACAAATGAGCAACCACAGAATTTTCATAACAAAATTTTTAATTCATAATGCCACGATCGGAGCCAAAAGTGGAAATACTTGGTACATTTGTTGCTTTACAGAATTTCCAAAGTCTGTAGGTATCCGTTGCAATCCATTGATACAAATTTTGATATCAGTAAAAAAACATAAGAAGACTTCCTGAAACAATTTTTCAAAATTCATTATGCTACAACTAAATTAGGGAATTGAAAAAATGTAGCGCACATTGGGTCCAACAAAATTATGAAATTTTACATGTATGCATAGCATTCTGAAGCCAGCAATTCTTAACCCAACGACAACTGAGCAATCGAAGAATTTTCATGACAAAATTTTCAATTCCTAATGCCATAATCAAAACCAAAAAGAGAAAATACTTAGCATATCTGTCGCTTCACAGAATTTTCAAAGTCTATAGGTATCCATTGCAATTCAGTTATACAAATTTTGATAATATCAGTAAAAACACATCGGAAGGCTTCCTGAAACAATTGTTTAAAATTCATTATGCTACAACTAAAGCGGGGATGTGAGAAAATATAGAGCATATTGAGGCAAACAAAATTCTGAAAGTTTGCATATATCCATGGTGTTCCGCAGACAATATTTTTGATCCCATTGACAAATGAGCAACCGAAGAATTTTCATAACAAAATTTTCAATTCATAATGCTAAAATCGGAAGCAAAAAGTGGAAATACTTGGTACATTTGTCGCTTCACACAATTTCCAAAGTCTGTAGGCATTCGTTGCAATCCAAATATTGTAACGAAAACACTTACGCGTAGTCCCGGCACTTCTTTATAAAAACATTATCCTGATTTTATCCCGTATTACGTCCGATATCCGACATTTTTGTGAGAACGACGCGACAACGTCTCGCGTGCGTTTGTTGACTGTTGTTGTCGGCGGCCATCTTGAACACTATGCGAACGGCGAAGCTACACTTACGAAAGCGTCTGGCCGCCGCCTATCGTGAAAAACCGGAACTAAAAAATGCGTACGTGACTTTTTACACGTTTCGGTAATTAATTATTAAAAAGACATTAAGGTAATTAAAATAACGCGTAAAATAAGCAGAAAAATCTGACAAATCGAAGTGCATAACTCGCGCGGTAAATTTATGCGAAAATAACCGGTAATTTAAGAGTGAAAAGAACGAATGTTTGTGCGCATGCGCGTGGGACAAGCGACGAGGGAACGCACAAATGAGAGAGTGTGTTTTCCATTATTTCAAAATTTATTAAAAACTCTTTAATTACTGGAAAATCTTTGCGAAATATTTAAACAAATTTAGGAAATGATCAAATGTGATAAATTTATTATAAAAATTGGTAAATTACGAAAATTGTTAATTCTTCAGCAGGCGATGCGTAAAGTGGGGGGAACATCGAACAAATTGAAGTATGAGAATGCGAGAGTGGGGGAAGCGAGGAACGAATCATAAAAAGATTGTAAATGAGCGTGCGCAGAACGGGTTCGAGACTACCCGGCGAGCGAATCGGAACTCGAGCGCGAGAACAAAGGATCTGCTGGGTATAAAAAGCCGTGCACAGCAGCAGTATGGAGGCATTCCGCTCATTCTGAAAACAGAGCTCGGAGAGACAATACGCTCTCAGCAGCAGAGATCCTTCCTAGTTCCAGCAGGATAATAACCTATCTTTCTTATCATATTTGATGCTTGGAGTATCGGAGCGGTTCCGCGACGTTCAACTCCCATAGTCCAAGGTCAATTCCTATTCCTTTAATTTTTTCCTATAATTCCTTGATGCTTGGAGTATCGGAGCGGTTCGGCGACGTTCAACTCCCTTAGTCCAAGGTCAATTCCTAATTTTTTTACATTTTTCCTTTTTCCTGTGGGTGCTCGGGGTATCGGAGGTGTTCGGCGACGTTCACGTCCCATAGCTCGGGGTCTGCATCCTAACCTGTGGTGTGTGGGGTATCGGCGTCGTTCGGTGACGTTCGGGGCCCGTAGCTTGCATACTACGTTTCCTCTAATTAATTTTATCTCTTGAATTTATGCCTGCTGGAAGTGGGAAGCCTGCTTGCTCTCTTTTAATTAAAATTTGTTAATTAAATTTATGTTTTGAATTATTTTATTCAAAATTATTTTCGATAAAATATAAGCAGTCTGCATCACTTATTATGCTCAGCAATCCTCGTCTATCCTAAAAATCATCAATAATCCTGAATTCGATAATCCAAAAGGCCGCGGTATCTATTATATAGAATCAATTGAAACATAAAACTATCATTATTATTATATCGAGTCAATCCACTTTTGGATTATTAAAATTTTGAATTATTTTTATTATTCACTATAAAATAAAAGTGAATTTCGCGGCAACGTAAAGCCCTATTAATTGTTATTTCATATTAAATAATTCAATTATTGTTTGAATTATTATTATTATTATTCTGTCAACAAAGCTTCACCGAGTATTTCAATTATTATTGTTAATTAACCTCGAAGACATCGTTTTTTATTATTTGACCATTATTATTATTATTTTTCTTATTTAAACGATAATTCTGACGCGAAAAGGGAATTAAAATAAATATCATCGTTTGAATAGTTACCGACAGAGAAAAAGAATTGATACCGTTTTTTTTTGTTCTGATCCGGATTAATAAATCAATTCATGCAAATAAATAAGCCGAACGCGAAATAAAATAAATATGCATTTATTGTAACAAAAATCGGAAAATTTACATTGTTTAATTGAATAAATTAATTTTGTTATTATTTTGAACACAAAATCCGCGTTTCTCACGTTTCTTTCATACCTGCTCCAAAATTATTTAAAATTATTAAGGAAGCTCGGACCTGCGCGTAGCGACGTTTAGCGTATGGCAAAAGCGTTCCGTTACAATATATAAATTTTGATAATGTCAGAAAAAACACATCGGAAGACTTTCTGAAATAATTTTTTAAAATACATTATGCTACAACTAAAGCGGGAATGTGAAAAAATATAGAGCATATTGAGCCAAAGAAAATTCTGAAATTTTGCATATATCCATGGTGTTCCGAAGACAATATTTTTGATCCCATTGACAAATGAGCAACCGAAGAATTTTCATAACAAAATGTTGAATTCATAATACTACAATCGGAGCCAAAAAGTGGAAATACTTGGTACATTTGTCGCTTCACAGAATTTGCAGAGTCTATAGGTATTTGTTGCATTCCAAAGATACAAATTTTGATAATACCAGGATATGGAGTATATACCGCCATAGTCTTTTGACATAAAGATATATTATACGAGCCATTTTGAGATAAAGATACATCGTTACTTACTACGGTTATCATCCAGATGCCTCCATATATATCCAGATGTAGGTTGACAGTGTATTTGTCTATTAATTCATCAAACGCGAGATGATTCTAGACCATATTTTGGATAGAAAAATGACGTCGAAAATCTTTTGAAATGGGCCAACAATTATCATGCAAGGAACATTTTATGATGTACAAATCTTATTATGGCAAGCGAGGAACATTTTATAATAAAGAGAAAAGGGACCAATAAAATAAATTGTCAACGGTGTAGAGTTAAAAAAAATATTTATTAGACACTGCTCAAAACTCGGCATGATAATAACAAACTTTGCCATATAGATTTTTTTGACACTCATGATTAGTTTTATACAGTTTCTTTTCCAAATTTACATCAATCCACACCAATCATGATTAACAGTTCAATGTACACCATTTCATAGTTATCAAAGAAACGAAAAGAATAATTTCTCAAGAAATCTTATACGAGGAACATTTAATCACGAAAGAGAAAAGAGATCGCTTTCATTTCCGTCGTAGAGTTAAATGTGGAAAATAAAAACTGCAGGGTCAACAATAATAAAAAATACATATTCATTTCGGCACTGTTCGAAAGTTGATTAAAAGCACTTCACTACTTTCACACCATCACTTTCTTATTATTACTGTAACCAAGAGTCGATCGAACCTAACCACGATATTTATAACCTCACAACTGTTCGTGAAAAAACATTAATATTTTCAATACTGTTTAAGCCACGAGATTCCAATTAGTCGCGATCGAAAGGGGGAAAAAAAATATATTTTTCTTCAACCAAAGTTCAAAATTTATAATGGATATCACACATTTTTTCTAGCCTGACACAAACGAAGAATAATAGACAAGTGGCGATTAAACACGTAAAAACGTTTCAACGATTATAAGTATTATTTAACCAAACTCACACATCCCACACTGTTTTTACGAAACTTCGATCAAACTTTCAAACCTCAAAAAACAATTTAATAAATACTATTATCACTTATCACTTATCCCGATTAATTTTTCCGAATTTTGTCACTGATTCCCGATTTTACGACGAATGCGCGTTAAAATGGTTATAAAACGGTTATTTACTACTGTTTATAACCAAACTGTTCCACACGTCCTGCACTGTTTTCATCATTTATTTTTTGAATTCCGTTTCACACAGATTCACACATTGCGCATGACTCGTTTCATTGCGCAGTTGTGTGTTGCGCATCATTATGCGCATGCGCACTTGTTCACATCAAAATGATGAGACCCAACGAACACGATCACAGATTACACACCTTTAATGGTATTATCACAGATACAGACACCAACCAATCAGAAACTCGAGAGGCTTCAAGAGGTCTTTGATGGTGTTATCACAGATACAGACACCAACCAATCAGAAACTCGAGAGGCTTCAAGAGGCCTTTAATGGTGTTGTATACAGACACGTCGAAATCCTTCACACAATGATAGAAAAATTGATAATTTTGACCTGTGCAGAGTTTTTTCTCAGCAATTACGCCAACGATCATGCTGATTTTGGGCCCAATCGAAAGCATTTTTGACAATTAGTCTCCAGTCCGATTTTCGTTATATCAAACAACTCTTGAGCTTCGTAATTAAACGAAAAGACATGCCAATTTTACCCCCACCACCGCGAATCGTTTTATTCAGAGAAAGTATAGACTCGGCGAGCCTCGGGCCAGCAGATGACAGAGCTGTCAATGTACTTGTCCCGAGACTCTACCGAGTCTCTTGATATTTTATTATATTATTATAAATTTCTGACGGCGAAAAGCAACGCATGCAACGAAAAGCACCTCCCATTTGATTTTCACTTGAATGAGCAATTTTAATAAAAAGTTATGGGCCGGTCAAGTACTCTGTGTGTATACGCTCAACGTACGGTGGTGAACGTTCATCGAATTATTACCAATCAAACAAAACTGTGCTATCATGTACAGACATAGATTAAAGTTTTTTTTTAACATTACAAAAGCACGGGATCTTATGCGAAACTTCCTGATCCTGCTTGTTTTTCGTTATTTTAGCCACGGCGCAAGCAAAGTTGTTTCATTAGGTCATATAAGTAAATACAATTTGGCAACATTGGTCGCGCCATAGCCAAAACAAAAGTAGCTACTCGAATTAGGAGATTCCAGAAGCAATGCACCAACTGCGTGCTCTACGTTGCCGGTACGTCCATCTTAATTTCTCCTCAGTCACCAAAGAAATACTTGTCCTAGTACTGATATCATATATTTTACTGCTGCACGTAACTTAGATGTCGACCTTTTTTCATTTTTTTCTAGACTATTGATACTTCTTACACACCAATTATAAGAGGTATTTTTCTCATCTTGATAACGCTGATTTTTTAATGTTTTGATTCTTGTTTTGTTCTGTGGAAATAAATTCAAAGTAACATTGATTGTGATGTCTGGATTTTTGGCCGGATCTCTCGTGATCTATATAGTTGGTATCCCTCCGGGATATGAATAAAATTAGTAAACATTAAAAAAAAAAAATTAAGTGGGGTTTTGGATTTTTTATGATATTATAGGGAAACGACGGACCACCAATGTACTTGTCCACGTTTTTTACCCCCGGGAGGCGATATTTGCTAATTGATATCACTTCTTTTTTTTATAGTATTTTCATATATTTTACTTTACATAGACTCCAATAGAGTCTGTATATAACAAAAAAAAACTTACAACGTGTTTGCATCATTACATCATCGATTTATTTCAATGTCAGGTATCAGTACTGCTGACACTATTAATTCGACATAAGAGAATGAGACACATGTTCTACCATAAATTCATTGTTACTGAGGTTGTTTAACGGACAACACCACTGTGACGGCTTCAAAAAATCGATTTTTTGAAAACCATTTTAAAAAATCTAAAATACTTTTAAGATTGAAATGCCGTTGGTCCCAGGTCGAAAAAATAATTATTTACGTAGGTATTGAATATTTTGTGTAGCGGTGCAGCGGTCCGCGACGCTTGGGGTCCCAACTTTGAACGCGTTTTTCTCAAAACCATTTTGTTGAGTGCGGCACGCAGCAGAACTCGAGCAATTTTTATCCGATCGACTTCAAATTTTTACTGTATCAATAAAAGTATATTATCTAGAGAAGTACATAAGATTTTTTCGATATCTCAATAATTATAAAAGTTATAGCCTATTTTCGACGAGAAATTTTGCTCAAAAATCATTCTTTAATTTCAAAGGCGTGCCCATTTTTTAAAAATCAATATTTTTCCAAATCCCTAGGTACTTCTCTTCAGAATATCATATTATTAACGAAAACACTCGGTATTTTTTTTCAAATCGACGTTGAAGAGAGTTCTGCTGCGTGCCGCGGGCCACTGCGGAGATGACGCGAGAGCTTCCCCAGCGCCACCATGCGGCGTTAAAAATGTGAAAAAAATGTTTTTTGATACATTAATAAACAAGGGACAAAACCCAAATTTTTTTTTCAAATATCTCTTTTTTTCCCACACAAAAAAATTCTTGAAAAATGTGAAACAAATAGGGGGTCACAGTGGTGTTGTCCGTTAAATGTAGGAGCGTTTCGTTTCTCGGATAAGAGAAAAAGTTATAATGTTTTCAAAAGAGTTAACTACAGACTCGAAGTATTTTCGAGATGTTAGTAATTCGTTGATAGGTTATTATACGGTTATAGTTTGGCAGGAAGGTGTCATAGAAGAGACCTCAAGTACCAACTTTCCCCAAGGCGAAAATTCAGCAAATTAAATACTTTATCATTAGCTTTCAAGTTGTGTATTAGAATAAAGCATTCAGGGGTGGCATGACAGCGAGGATATTAGTAATTTCGGTCTAAGCTATAAATAGATAATTATGTTTAACTTTACTGTCAGGAGCTTCAGAATTATTATTCTTTCAAAGATGAAATGACGGAGGAATATGATGCATCATCCTTGACATACAAATTGTTTTATAAAACATAGAAAAAAATTAGATTAACAAAAAATTCGGACGAAGTATTTGACGAATGTTTTTTCACTTAATTTATATAATGTATCGGTCATTGTAACAACCTCGCCAAGTACTTAGGCCGAAATACTTTTTCATCTAATTTTTTTCGTTTGCAATCTTTTTTTGCTTCGGACTTATACAGAGTTTTTATTTTCATTCTGGTTGGTAAAACAACTGCATTTTCGAAACTGATTCTTTTCTCTATCAACATTCAACATTATTTGAATATATAATGTTACACGATAAAGCCTCCCGTACTTGGCCACATATATTTTAGTATAGCTCAATTTATTTTATAACTTTTTGCAAAACCCAACCTTAGCTTTTTGCGAGGATTAACTCATTTTGTTTGGTGTGATTTGAATTTATTTGATACATTTTTTGAGAGTGGTCACTTTTCTTAATTTTTGATAGGATTTGATATTCTCAGGGATTTTTGCAAGAAAAGGTTTTTGCAGTGTATGTATACTCGTGGAAAAATATGGGAACGGCGGTCAACAAATGTACTTGTCCAGGTTTTTTCCGCGAGGGAGATTTTTATGCATGATATGATTCGTTTTTTCTCGTTCTTTTCAAACATCTCGCTTTATATAGATTAGAAAAAGGTTATATTGGGAAATTATCGCTTTTTCGTTTCCAAACCCTGACCCCTTCTACTTCGAGTCAGGATTTTTCCCCATGAAATAAAGGGACACGTATTTTGGAAATTTCAATTTGGCATTTTTTTATTCTCGAGCCGGTCAAATTTTTTTGACATTTCGCTTTCTGGAATCAGGCTAAAATAAATCGGGAACTGGGAGTCTGATATAAAAATTTACAAAGCTTTTGAGGGTTAGATTAGAGCAGTCAGAACTTCTCCATAGAATTTGTGGCTATTTGAATTTGTGTTTATCAAAGAAACATATTAAATAGCAGTACCTCCTTGTCATATTTGTAGATTTGTGGTAAAAAATATTACGCTTATTTCAGCTTGTTGATAAAAATGGAGCGATTTTTTTCAAAATTTTTCATTTTTGGTTGATGGTAAAATAAAAAACCTGTTTCACGTATGTTTAGAGAAATCATATCGAATCTATTGGGAAAAAAGTTTACGCATTTTTTCATTCTTATTTTTATTAACAATGTAGAATCATGATTATTTTTCAATACCATTGAAGAAGTTACTACCATGAAAATAAAAAGTTACAATTATTTCAATATCCTCATTGAATATAGAAAAGTTCAAATAGTATGTTATGGGAACTCCAAAACAATATATTGAACAAAACGGACAAATTCAGACTAGGATCGTACCCAAGAGAATGAAATGAATTTAGTTGTATTAGACACATTAGCTTTGAGCAAATTTTGGTATCATCAAAACCAGAGCGACTGTAGAGGAAAACCTTTAGAATAAAACTTTTTCCATTTATTATTCCATAATCAGAGCTAAAAAGTGGAAATACTTAGCACACATGTCTCCTCTTCACAAATTGTTCAAAGTTTGTAGATACCGGCTACATTCTAATGATACAAATTTTGATACTATCAGAAGAAGAAGAGCACCCGAAGGCTTTCTGAAACAACTTTTTAAATTTATTATGCCACAACTAAAGTGGAAATGTGAAAAAACATGGTGCACTTTAAGCCCAACAAAGTTCAGAAAATTTGGATGTATCTATTGCGTTCGGAGGACAGAAATTTTAATCCCATGCAAAAATGAGCAACCGAACACTTTTTGTAATAAATTTTTCAATTCATAATGCACAATCAGAGACAGAAAGTGAAAATACTTGGCGCACATGTCGCTTCACAAAATTTTAAAAGTTTGTAGGTATCGGCTACATTCCCATGATACAAATTTTGATATTTCTAATAATAATGGCCGTGAAAGCCTCAAAACTAGAACTTACAGTTATTTTAAAAATAGCAAAAATCCCCTCCCGGGGAAAAAAAACCTGGACAAGTACATTGGTGGTCCCTCATTTCCCTATGATATCACAAAAAATCCAAAACCCCACTTAATTTTTTTTTTTTAAATCTTTACTAATTTTATTCATATCCCGGAGGGAAACCAACCATATAGATCACAAAATATCCAGCCAAAAAAGCAGACTTCCCAATAAATGTTACTTTGAATTTATTTCCACAGAACAAAACAAGAATCAAAACATTAAAAATTCAGCGTTATCAAGATAAGAAAAATAGCACTTATAATTGGTGTGGAAGAAGTATCAATAGTCTAGAAAAAAATGAAAAAAGGTCGACATCTAAGTTACGTGCAGCAGTAAAATTTATGATATCAGTACTAGGACAAGTATTACTTTGGTGACTGAGAAGATATCAATATGGACGTACCGGCAACGTAGGGCATGCAGTTGGTGCATTACTTCTGGGATCTCCTAAGTCGAGTAGCTACTTTTGTTTTGGCTATGGCGCGACCAATGTTGCCAAATAGTATTGACTTTTATGACCTAATGAAACATCATTGCCCACGCCATGGCTAAAATAACAAAAAATAAGCAGGAACAGGAAGTTTCGCATAAGATCCCATGCTTTTGTAATGTTAAAAAAAAAACTTTAATTTATGTCTGTACATGATAGCACAGTTTTGTTTGATTGGTAATAATTTGATGAACGTTCACCACCGTACGTTGAGCGTATACGCACAGAGTACTTGTCCGGCCCATAACTTTTTATTAAAATTGCTCATTCCAGTAAAAATCATGGGTCTCTCTCAAAAATCAATGGTTATAAATACGCACTTTTTCATTGTTGGTATTGTCTTATTTAATTTTTATTTTTTTATGATTAATCCCGCATAACGGTTTAAATTCTCATTTTCAAAACATAAAGGGCTATTTTGATAGCTGGCGCCCAAGAACGTCAAAATGAAACGAACGGAGGGGGATTCTTTTGTGTGAAATTTGCGTGATCTTAAAACTTTGAATACAAATTTGACGGTGCATTCATAGCTTGCATTGATCTTTTGACCATTCACCAGTGGTTACTTAGATCTTCTACTAATATATAGTAGCTTTCCAAAGTATAATAACTTTCATTGCTGGCAATAGTAGTTTTCGAAAGTATAATACGCTACATTGCTGGCAATGGTTTACTGAGTCGCATTTTCAGAAATTTCATAACTGACTGCACTTTATGTTAATGCAATTTTATGATGACTACGAACACCATTTTATTCCAATTGAATCGACGTTGAATGTTGCGTATGTTACAAGGCCATTCTGAAATTCGCAGAAGAATTGATTTTCTTATAAATTTCTGACGGCGAAAAGCAACGCATGCAACGAAAAGCACCTCCAATTTGATTTTCACTTGAATGAGCAATTTTAATAAAAAGTTATGGGCCGGACAAGTACTCTGTGCATATACGCTCAACGTACGGTGGTGAACGTTCATCAAATTATTACCAATCAAACGAAACTGTGCTATCATGTACAGACATAAATTAAAGTTTTTTTTTTAACATTACAAAAGCATGGGATCTTATGCGAAACTTCCTGTTCCTGCTTAATTTTCGTTATTTTAGCCATGGCGCGGGCAATGTTGTTTCATTAGGTCATAAAATTCAATACTATTTGGTAACATTGGTCGCGCCATAGCCAAAACAAAAGTAGCTACTCGACTTAGGAGATCCCAGAAGCAATGCACCAACTGCATACTCTACGTTGCCGGTACGTCCATATTGATATCTTCTCAGTCACCAAAGAAATACTTGTCCTAGTACTGATATCATATATTTTACTGCTGCACGTAACTTAGATGTCGACCTTTTTTCATTTTTTTCTAGACTATTGATACTTCTTACACACCAATTATAAGAGGTATTTTTCTCATCTTGATAACGCTGATTTTTTAATGTTTTGATTCTTGTTTTGTTCTGTGGAAATAAATTCAAAGTAACATTTATTGTGAAGTCTGGTTTTTTGGCCGGATATTTCGTGATCTATATAGTTGGTTTCCCTCCGGGATATGAATAAAATTAGTAAACATTTTAAACAAAAATTTAAGTGGGGTTTTGGATTTTTTGTGATATCATAGGGAAACGAGGGACCACCAATGTACTTGTCCAGGTTTTTTTCCCCCGGGAGGGGATTTTTGCTATTTGATATCACTTCTTTTTTCTATAGTATTTTCATATATTTCGCTTTATATAGACTCTAATAGAGTATGTATATAACAAATAAACTTACAATGTGTTTGCATCATTACATCATCGATTTATTTCAATGTCAGGAATCAGTACTGCTCACACTACTAATTCGACATAAGAGAATGAGACAGATTTTCTACCATAAATACATTGTTATTGAGGTTGTTTAAATATAGCAGCGTTTCGTTCCTGTGATAAGAAAAAAGTTATAATGTTTTCAAAAGAGTTAACTACAGACTCGAAGTATTTTCGAGGTGTTAGTAATTCGTTGATCGGTTATTATTCGATTATAGCTTAGCAGGAAAGTTTATAAAAGAGACCTCAAGTACCAGTTTTTCCCCAAGACAAAATTTCAGAAAATTAAATACTTTATCATTAGCTTTCAAGTTGTGTATTAGAATAAGGCATTTATGGGCGAAAAGGCAGCGAGGATATTAGCAATTTCGGTCTAAGCTACAAATAGATAATTATATTTAACTTTACTGTTATTAGCCTCAGAATTATTATTCTTTCAAAGATGAAATGACGGAAGAATATGATGCATCATCCTTGACTTACAAATTGTTTTATAAAACATAGAAAAAAATTAGATTAAAAAAAAATTCGGCCGAAGTATTTGACGAATGTTTTTTCACTTAATTTACATAATGTATCGGTCATGGTGACAACCTCGCCAAGTACTTCGGCCGAAATTCTTTTTCATCTAATTTTTTTTCGTTCGCAATCTTTTTTTGCTTCAGACTCTTATTAAACCCGCAAAAAAACAGCATAAATGCTGTGAAAAAGTTGAGACAAGTACATTTACTTCCCCCAATTAGTTTGTCCGGTAACAAATCTCAGTTTCGACACAAAACCTTCACTAAAGATTATAAAAGAGATTTTCCCCCAAGAAAACCAACCTTGCAAAAATTCTCTGATTCATATCAAGAGACTCGGTAGAGTCTCGGGACAAGTACATTGACAGCTCTGTCGTCTGCTGGCCCGAGGCTCGCCGAGACTATACTTTCTCGAAACAAAACTTTTCGCGGTGGTGGGGGTAAAATTGGCACATCATTTTGTTCGTTTTCGAAGCTCACGAGTCGTTTGAGGCCTTGGAAATTGAACTGGAGATTCATTAAGAAATTATCTTTCGAATGAGCCCAAATTTAGCACGATCGGTGACGTAAATGCTGAGAAAAAACTTTGCACGTGCTCAGAATCACGCAAAAGTCACCTACACATTCAAGAATCAGACGTGTCTGTATACAACACCAAAGCCGGCTGAAAGTGTCTCTCGAGTTTCTGATTGGTTCATTCTGACGACACCCATATATATATATAACACTATCAAAGGTCTCATGTCCTCGCGGCTAACTTCACGGCGCTGTCGCAGACCGACGTCACATGAGACTTCCTCCACCTCGTCGCTATATATATATATATACCGAACCGCGGAAAGTTTGACAGGTCGAGTGTTTTTATTATCTCTGAATAAAACGATTCACCGTGGTGGGAGTAAAAACTGAAATTCATTTTCTTTAATTACGAAGCTCAGGAGGCATATGATGATTTGAAAATTGAACTGGAGATTTATTACGAAAAAATTCTTCGATTGAGCCTTAAATCAGCACGATTAATGCCGTATTTGCTGAGAAAAAACTTTGCACAGGCTCAAGATTATGCTGTCATCGAAGTATTGGCATGTCTGTATACGACACAATGAAAGGCCTCTTGACGCGTTCCGAGCTTGTGATTGGCCATTCCGTTTCATCTTTCTCTCCCTATACCACGCAAAGTCTGAACGGAGTTTTCGAAGTGAGAATGAGTGCTTATACGCGAGACGTGTTTGTGGATAAATTCGGGAAAAAAATTATTTCGCGATCTGTGAATAAATAAATAGTTCGAAGTACCCATACCGCGGAAAGTCTGAACGGAGTTTTCGAAGTGAGAAGTTCTTATGCGGGACGTGTTGTGGATAAATTTGGGAAAAAAAATTATTTCGCGATCTATAAATAAATTTATTCACAAATCGCGAAATATATTTGGATCGTGCGCGTACGATCCAAAAATGATTTCTTTAATATAAATTCAATGACAGCAATTTAGAGTTTCATTCAATTTCACGTATTTTTTATTTTTTTCCCCCTTTCGATCGCGACTAATTAGAATCTCGTGGCTTAAACAGTATTGAAAATATTAATCTTTTTTCACGAACATTTGTGAGGTTATAAATATCGAGGTTAGGTTCAATCGACTCTTGGTTACAGCAATAATAAGAAAGTGATGGTGTGAAAATAGTGAAGTGCTTTTAATCAACTTTCGAACAGTGCTGAAATGAATATACATTCTTTTATTATTGTTAACCCTGCAGTTTTTATTTTCCACACTTAACTCTTCGACGGAATTTCTCTTTCGCGATTAAATGTTCCTCGTATAAGATTTCTTGAGAAATCGTTCTTTTCGTTTCTTTGATAAATATGAAATAGTGTACGTTGAACTGTTTATCATGATTGGTGTGAATCGATGTAAATTTGGAAAAGGAACTCTATAAAACTAATAATGAGTGTAAAAAAATGTATATGGCAAAGTTTGTTATTATCATGCCGAGTTTTGAGCAGTGTTTAATAAATATTTTTTTTAACTCTACACCGTTGACAATTTATTTTATTGGTCCCTTTCCTCTTTATTATAAAATGTTCCTCGCTGGCCATAATAAGATTTGTACATCATAAAATGTTCCTTGCATGATAATTGTTGGTCCATTCCAAAAGATTTTCGACGTCGTTTTTCTATCCAAAATATGGTGTAGAATCATCTCGCGTTTGATGTTGTTGTGCCCGCGAAGACCGTCGCGAAGGGACGTGTTATCGAGGACGAGTAGTTAAGGGATTAAGGCCAAGAGAATGAACTCAAACTCAATACTTTTCTAACAAGTTAACAATAAGTTTATTTAAGAAGTTATAAATTCGAGGTTTAATAGCCTCGAGACCAATCGTTCGGAGTTTCGTCAAAGACTGCCGATTTTCGGTTAATCGTTACTTTTATTGATTCGCTTGGTTTTCCCCACTTATTTGATTATATCGTGATTGGTTTCTAGAAGTTTCGATGGTGACTATCGAGTGTCGATGTACTCAAAGGAATGTGCAGTTTAGCAATTATGCTGGGCGGTGCTTCAATGCTTTCGCCATTCGCTTTATTTTATGAGTGCGATTTTGGGGCACAACATCCCTCCCCCCTTAAGGAGACGAAATTTATTTCGGCTACTATTGCACGAATTAAAATAAACAAAATTTTGAATGGTCTCTTGGCTGTATAATTTTCATTCTTATAGTTGATTAAGTTATTCTGTTCATACATATGTTTGTAGTTAAAGTGTACCTTTCTTTTTGCTTCTTGTGGTACCTTTTTTACAATAATTCTTTCTTTATTAGGGCTTGTGCTTAATTGATCCATTGATCTTGATCTTGAGACAAATGTCGGAGCTAATTCTATGTCATTACTTGCTTGTATTAGTCGAATGCGTTGGCAATGTTTTGCCTTAAAAATTGCTAAAATGATTATTATAATTGTTATCAACGTTAATGCAATGGCACTTAGAGAATAATTTCCGATTATGTGATAAAGATGTGTCCATATTTCAGGTTGTTCTTCTAGCTTTGTTTGTAGGGTCTCGATTCGTTCGCCTAAAGCGTTTGTATCTAATGGATTTGTTATTATTTTTGATGGTATGCTGTAATTAAATATTGGGTGGTTAACGTTTACATTTCCTATCGGGTTTGTTAAGTTATACAGTGGTACAAATGTTATGAATTCGTTTTGTTTAATTTCTCTTATAGATAACAATTGGTAATTCGTAGATGTGACGGAACATTCTCCGTCCAAAGCCAGTAAACCAGTATCGTAGATTGTTGGGTGTACTGTAGTTTTGTTTTTACAATCGATTCTTATACTTTCTATTTTTGGGGCTGCAAATAGCCATCTTCCTCTCTGCTCTAGTGCGATAATCAGTGTTTTTTCTAGTTTTACCATTCTCTTTTTACAGGGTAGTTCTTTTGGATTGTTTCCTAGATATATAGCTATTTCGCAAGGGGTGTTATCTCGCAGTATCTGTAGCGATTGTTCAGGTTTATAGTAATACGTTGTGTCTACTTTTTTAGATTTGTTCAGTTCTTCTTCAGAAAGTGTTAAGTATGTACTTTTATAGTTATTGACTATTATAAATCTTTTCGTTGTTTCTATGAATTGAAATTGATTATTATTTGCTCTGGTTGGTAATGGATATACTTTGTTTATTTTTAGCACTGTTTTTTCTATTAGAGGGAATTTGATAACCAATACAAATCGTAATTTAGCGGTGTAACTAGTGATTTCTGCAGTTTTTAACAAGCTAGTCATTTCACTACTTTTTAAATTGGTTGGGAAATTTAATCCTTTTGGAATGTAAGGTGTGGCTTTTGATAGAAAATTAGCCAGTTGTTGGGGCGATATTACTGTCGGGTTCATTGTTCCCTTATAAATTTCTATTAAAAATTTGCAAATTGATCTACGTCTTGTAGGAAAGATTCACTTGTATTTGCAATTGCGTTTATGTTTTCATATATAGTTCGTTGTTGAGATATTTTTTTTAAATTTGATTTCTGGATGTTTGCTGTAAATGAATGGTTAATTGTATTTTTATCAATTTTGTCATGAGCTTCAATATTGATTATTTTCAATTATGTTTTCCATTCATAATAAATTGGTAAATAAACATTTTATTTCATCTGAATAGCATGTGGATTTATTTTGTTCGATTTCGTTTTATATTGTAACATCATTTTTGTTTATTTATTTATTTTGCTTTATCATTATTTTTGTTCATATAATTATTCTATATTTCATTTACCTTTTAATAAAATATTTTTCATAGACTTGAGCACTTATTTCGTTACAATAGTGTTCCTATTTGTTTGACTAATTTTGCCCTGTTTTTCGATATTGAATTTCATTCTATTTTTCTTGTACTTTTGTATTTATTTATTATTATTATTATTATTTTTTTTTTTTTCACGTGTTCATATACATGCGTAAATGTGAATTGTTTTACTTTATCTCATTATTTATTTCTTTCTTTATTCGCTATTTTGCTGAAGTTTTATTCATTCACTCTTTTTTTTTTCATTATATTCCCTGTAAGTTTAATTGAATTTGTTTTTTTTTTGACTAAAATCATTTTGTTGTTTTTTTTTTTTCTATGACAAAACTTTTCCTTCGATGTCATCCTTTTTCGGAACGGTCAGTAGTAGTGAGTTCCGTAGGCCTTTCCTTCGATGTATTACGCTGTCTTTGAATATTTCTTTTACTCGAGTCATCACTTCTGATTTGTATCTCAGGTGGTCTGTTCTGTTCAATATTTATGGGTACAGTTCCTTTTCTCTTGCAGATAAGGTTTTCAACAAAGTTTTCACACCTGATGGCTTTTCTCTTGAAATCAAATACATCGGCGTATTCCTCGCTAAATTCATTTATGACTTTTTCCTTTTCCATGTTTGGGTGCGCATGGTTTCCAATTTCCTTCTGAACTTTTATTCGTCTTACTTCCTTGTCGCTTGCATGTACCGCATTAATTTTTATTTCTCCTTTATCGTCCTTTTTTGGCTCCTTTTGGATTTCTTTCGTTCCTTTAGAGTCCCTTTTTTGCTCCTTTTTAATTTCTATTATTTCTTTAGAGTCCTTTTTTGGCTTCTTTTTAATTTCTTTTATTTTTCTAGAGTCCTTTTTCGGCTCCGTTTTAATTTTTCCTGTTTTTCTGGAGTCCTTTTGCGGCTCCTTTTGGGTTTTTACCATTTCTTCAGAGTCCTTTTTTGGCTCCTTTTTATTTTTTTCTGTTATGAACCCTTTTTCCTGTGAGTTCCTGATAATTTTAGGACTGGCATGCCCTTCCGTTTTGATAATATTCTCGCTTAAGTTTTTGCTTGGCTTTATTTTTGTGATGACGAAGCATCCTACGTTTAGCGTTGGCGACTTTATATGTGATACCGTGTTCGTTTCCTCCGACGCGTTTATTAATAACTCGGTGTGACCATAAATTTTTATATATTGACCACTTATTATGTCTACCTTGTGTTTCCGCATGAAATCCATGCCCATGATTCCATCAATTCCCATTGGGATAGAATCGTCGACTACGAAAAATCCGTGGCGGATATTTACCGCGGGGGTTTCGATTACTAACTCCACTTTGCATAGAGCGTGGAATGTTTTTCCTTCTATTCCTGTTAATTCGATTGTTTCATCAATTATTTCGGTTTCTTCTCGGAGAGCATTTCTTTTTATGATGCAACATTGAGCTCCCGTGTCAGCTTTCAAAAGAAAGGCTGAATTTTTTGCTTGCGCTGAATTTATGTAAAAATCACTAGCCATGCCCCAGGAATGAATAGTATTTATTTCCAATTTTCTTGGAATTTTTTCCTTATCGTTTGTGGATGAGCCTGCAGTTCTCTTGGCCTCCGGACTGCTGACGTATAAATTCTTTCGCTCGGCCGTCTTATTAGTAAGAAGACTGAGGTTTAATGACCCGATTGTTTTCTTTTGCTGTCCGTTTCCTTCGCCCGATTGATTTTGATTATTTTGGCTATTATTTGGTTGTGCATTTTGATCTGAACCTCCTGGTTCGTTGTTCCATTGATTCTGTTTTAATCTTTTTCGACAATCCTCGTAAATATGTCCTGGGGTTTTACAGTAATTGCAAAATATGACATTTCTTGTTGGAGTTGGCAAATTATATTGTCCATTCGATGAATTCGACCTCCAACAATCTCTGGTCCAATGACCGAATTTTTTACATTTTTTACAATAAACATTACGCCTATCTATTTGCGTTTGTCTTGACAGCGATTCGTTTTCTTGTTGAATCGTCTTTTCATTATGTGCTCCTTTTACTACAGCTTTTAAATTTGGGTCGAGCTTCTTCGATATATTCTTTTTGGATGAGCGTGTAGCTTCCGCTGCCTTACAATTGCTGACGCTTGCATTCTTATGCTCGGCTGTCACCGTGAGTAGGTTGAGTGAACCTATCGTTTTTCTTTCGTTACCTACATTTTTGTCTTCAGATAATTGTCCTTGATTATTTTGATTTATTTCTTGACTACTTTCTTGATTTTCTTGATTTCCCTGATTTTTTTGATATCGGTAATTTCTTCGATTATGATAGTTTCGTCCCGACCATGAACCTTCTTGTCCATTATTTCTGTTTCTTCTATTCCAGCAATCGTCGTAAACATGACCAGGTTTTTTGCAAAAATTGCAAAATAAAGTGTGCATATTTCTGGTAGGAACTGGCAAGCTATTTTGTCCATTTCCTTGTTCTGAGCTTCTACAATCTCGCGCGATATGACCTCTTTTGTTGCATTTATTACAAGTAATTGGACCACTTCTGTTTCCGGATTCTTTATGTCCTTGTTGTATTTTTTCCTCATCTATAGCGGCTGTGATTGCTTCACTTAGAGTTGGATAACGTTGTGCTTTAATGATTGTTTGGTAATCTTTTTTAAGTCCTTCTTGAAAACTTGAAAGGGCTAATCCACGGACATATTGTTCAATAGCCATTTGGCCAATTTCTGTTGTTTGTTCTCGGATACTAGCTTCGATTAAATCCATCATCAAATCTTCTATTCTTCTTCCAAATTCTTTTACAGATTCGTCGTATTTTTGCCGACTCGCATATAATTCAGATTGCAAAGCTCCTACTGTTCTAGTATCGCAAAATGATTTTAACAAAATTGTTTTGAAAGTTTCGAAATCTGGAATTGTTTTATATTTAATTTCAGCTCTAGCTTTTCCTACTAGTTTTACTTTTAAAACGGTTTCTAATAAAATTTCTTGATCTTCTTCATTGATCAGTTCATTTGCATGAGAAAATGCATCTAATAGTTCATGAGCTTCTTCCGGTTTAGTACCGTCGAATCGAGGAATTAAGGTACGCGCTTCTTTAAGAGACATTGTGCCTCGAAGTCTGTTACTACGATTGTGATTAGGAGGGTAATTTTGAGTGTTATTTACTCCGTTATTTTCGCCATTATTTTCGGGATTATTATTTCCATTATTTCCGGGATTATTATTTCTACTATTTCCGGGATTATTATTTCCATTATTTCCGGGATTATTATTTCTACTATTTCCGGGATTTCCTGAGTTTGGACTATCTCCCGTTTGATCTAAATTCACTGTTTCAACCATTGTTGATGCAAAAGGGTCAGAAGTGGACTCTAATACAGAATTTTCGGGAGTACTTTCCGCGTCTAAATAATCGTTATCCGATTTAGGAGATCGGTTTAATGCTTGGATACTACTTCGTCGCCTTTTACTTCGAGAGGCGATTTCGCTAACTTTTTCACGAGTATAATCAAGTTTATCGTCGAAAAATGAATTGAGAGATCGCGAAATGGTGCTAACGCCCGGTAATTTGAGACGTTCGGCGTACTCGTCGTCTGACATATAAATATCTGTACGATCTGGCTTTGGCGGATTACAATTTTATTAGTTAATGTTCCGTCACTTACAGTAAGATGATCGCTAACATGATGTTGAAATTCGTTGTCGTGTTGAACTTCCTCCGCTCCTGTTCCAATCGTATTTTGGGGTTGAATCTTGACGTAGATCGGTCTGCCTTGGATGCGATGATCGGTAATCGAACGTCCATTCGATATATCGACTTTTCTAGAATTAACGGTCCTCCTCAGCAATTTGGTTTTCTTCCGTTTCACCTTTGTAGACGTGTTGGATTTCTTGAGTTGTGGCAATCCCACCGCTGCCACCAATGTTGTGCCCGCGAAGACCGTCGCGAAGGGACGTGTTATCGAGGACGAGTAGTTAAGGGATTAAGGCCAAGAGAATGAACTCAAACTCAATACTTTTCTAACAAGTTAACAATAAGTTTATTTAAGAAGTTATAAATTCGAGGTTTAATAGCCTCGAGACCAATCGTTCGGAGTTTCGTCAAAGACTGCCGATTTTCGGTTAATCGTTACTTTTATTGATTCGCTTGGTTTTCCCCACTTATTTGATTATATCGTGATTAGTTTCTAGAAGTTTCGATGGTGACTATCGAGTGTCGATGTACTCAAAGGAATGCGCAGTTTAGCAATTATGCTGGGCGGTGCTTCAATGCTTTCGCCATTCGCTTTATTTTATGAGTGCTATTTTGGGGCACAACAATGTATTAATAGACAAATACACTGTCAACCTGCATTTGGATATATATGGAGGCATCTGGATGATAACCGTAGTAAGTAATGATATATCTTTATGTCAAAATGGCTCATATAATATATCTTTATGTCAAAAGACTATGGCGGTATATACTCCATATCCTATCAAAATTTGTATCTTTGGATTGCAACGAATGCCTATAGACTCTGGAAATTCTGTGAAGCGACAAATGTACCAAGTATTTCCACTTTTTGGCTCCGATCGTAGCATTATGAATTGAACATTTTGTTATGAAAATTCTTCGGTTGCTCATTTGTCAATGGGATCAAAAATATTGTCTTCGGAACACCATGGATATATGCAAAATTTCAGAATTTTGTTTGGCTCAATATGCTCTATATGTTTTCACATCCCCGCTTTAATTGTAGCATAATGAATTTTAAAAAATTGTTTCAGAAAGTCTTCCGATGTGTTTTTTCTGACATTATCAAAATTTATATCTTTGGATTGCAACGAATGCCTACAAACTTCGGAAATTGTGTGAAGCGACAAATGTACCAAGTATTTCTACTTTTTGCCTCCGATTTTAGCATTATGAATTGAACTTTTGTTATGAAAATTCTTCGGTTGCTCATTTGTCAATGGGATCAAAATTATTGTCTTCGGAACGCCATGAATATATGCAAAATTTTAGAATTTTGTATGGCTCAATATGTGCTCTATTTTTTCACTTCACCACTTTAGTTGTAACATTATGAATTTTGAAAAATTGTTTCAAGAAGTCTTCCGATGTCCTTTAACTGATATTATCAAAATTTGTATAATTGAATTGCAATGGATACCTACAGCCTTTGAAAATTCTGTAAAGCGACAGATGTGCCAAGTATTTTCCCTTTTGCTCATTTGTGGATGGATTAAGAATTGCTGCCTTCAGAATGTCATGCATACATGCAAAATTTCAGAAT
The DNA here is from genome assembly GCA_963989365.1 of Rhimphoctona megacephalus. NCBI lineage: Eukaryota > Metazoa > Arthropoda > Insecta > Hymenoptera > Ichneumonidae > Rhimphoctona > Rhimphoctona megacephalus. Next base: position 1,423,078 of record OZ022423.1, read on the forward strand.
TTTGTTGGGCCCAATGTGCGCTACATTTTTTCAATTCCCTAATTTAGTTGTAGTATAATGAATTTTGAAAAATTGTTTCAGGAAGTCTTCTGATATTTTTTTACTGATATTATCAAAATTTGTATCATTGGATTGCAACGGATACCTACAGACGTTGGGAATTCTGTAAAGCAACAAATGTACCAAGTATTTCCACTTTTTGGCTCCGATTGTGGCATTAAGAATTAAAAATTTTGTTATGAAAATTCTGCGGTTGCTCATTTGTCAATGGAATCAAAATTATTGTCTTCGGAACGCCATGAATATATGCAAAATTTCTGAATTTCATTCAGCTCTATTGAGCTATATTTTTTCACTTCCTCACTTTAGTTGTAGCATAATAAATTTTGAAAAATTGTTTTAGGAAGTCTTCTGATGTGTTTTTACTGATATTATCAAAATTTGTATCATTGAATTGCAACAGATACGTACAGACTTTGAAATACTTGTGAAGTAACAAATGTGCCCAATATTTCCACTTTTTTGCTGGAATAGTGGCATTATCAGGACTTGAAAATTTTATTATGAAAATTATTCGCTTGCTCATTTTTGGATAGGATTAAAATTTGGCTTCGAAAAGTAATGGCTATATGCAAAATTCATAAACTTTATTGAGCCCGATGTGCGGTATGCTTGAGTTGTGGCATGATTAATTCAAAAAATTGTCAGAAAGTCTTTGGTTCCTTTTTTCTGGAAGTATAAAAATTTGTTTCATTGGAACGCAACGTATACTTACAACCTTTGGAAATTTCCTGGAGCAACATGTGTGCTCAGTATTTCTACTTTTTGGCTCCTATTGTGGCATAACGAATTGAAAAATATTTTCAAAAAGATTTGCTCTACGGATGCTCTGGTTGTGATGGTACGAAAATTTGCACGAAGATAATGCAACTGGTACAACTCAACTCGATCCATTTTCTTGGGCACAGTACTGATCTAAGTTTGCCCGCTTTGTTGAATTTATTGTTTTAAAATATCCATAACATACTTTCTGAACTCTTCGAAATTCAAAGATAATATTAAAATACCTGTAAGTTCTAGTTTTGATGCTTTCACGGCCATTATTGTTATAAATATCAAAATTTGCATCAAAATTTGTATCATGGGAATGTAGCCGATACCTACAAACTTTTAACATTTTGTGAAGCGCCAAGTATTTCCACGTTTTATCTTTGATTGTGGCATTATGAATTGAAAAATTTATTACAAAAAGTCTTCGGCTGCTCATTTTTGGATGAGATTAAAATTTCTGTCCTCGGAACGCTATAGATACATCCAAATTTTCTGAACTTTGTTGGGCTTAAAGTGCACTATGTTTTTTCACTTTTCTACATTAGTTATGGCATAATAAATCTAAAAAGTTGTTTCAGAAAGTCGTCGGGTGCTCTTCTGCTGATAGTATCAAAATTTGTATCATTGGAATGTAGCCGATATCTACAAACTTTGAACATTTTGTGAAGAGGAGACATGTGTGTTAAGTATTTCCACTATTTAGCTCTGATTATGGCATAATAAATTGAAAAAAATTTATTCCAAAGGCTTTCCTCTACAGTCGCTCTGGGTTTGATGGTATCAAAATTTGCTTAAAGCTAATGTGACTAATACAACTAAATTCATTTCATTCTCTCGGGTACGATCCTGGTCTGAATTTGTCCGCTTTGTTCAATATATTGTTTTGGAGTTCCCATAACATACTATTTGAACTTTTCTATATTCAATGAGAATATTGAAATAGTTGTAACTTTTTATTTTCATGGTAGTAACTTCTTCAATGGTATTGACAAATAATCATGATTCCACCTTGTTAATAAAAATAAGAATGAAAAAATGCGTGAACTTTTTTCACAATAGATTCGATATGTTTTCTCTAAACATACGTGAAACTGGTTTTTTATTTTATCATTAATCAAAAATGAAAAATTTCGAAAAAAATCGCCCCATTTTTATCAACAAGCTGAAATAAGCGTAATATTTTTTACCACAAATCTACAAATATAACAAGGAGATACTGCTGTTTAATATGTTTATTTGATAAACACAAATTCAAATAGCTACAAATTCTATGGAAAAGTTCTGACTCTTCTAATCTTGCTCTCAAAAGCTTTGTAAATTTTTGTATCAGACTCCCAGTTCCCGACTTATTTTAGCCTGATTCCAGAAAGGTAAATCGAAATGTCAAAAAAATTTGACTGGCTCGAGAATAAAAAAAATACCAAATTGAAAATTCCAAAATACGTGCCCCTTCATTTCATGGGGAAAAAACCTGACTCGAAGTAGAAGGGGTCAGGGTTTGGAAATGAAAAGGCGATAATTTCCCAATATAACCTTTTTCTAATCTATATAAAGCGAGATGTTTCAAAAGAAAGAGAAAAAACGCATCATATCACGCATAAAAACCCCCTCGCGGAAAAAACCTGGACAAGTACATTTGTTGACCGCCGTTCCCATATTTTTCCACTAATATACATACACTGCAAAAACCTGTTCTCGCAAAAATCCCTAAGAAAATCAAATCCTATCAAAAAGTAAGAAAAGTGACCACTCTCAAAAAATGTATCAAATAAATTCAAATCACACAAAACAAAATGAGTTAATCCTCACGAAAAGCTAAGGTTGGGTTTCGCAAAAAGTTATAAAATAAATTGAGCTATACTAAAATAGATGTGGCCAAGTACGGAGGGCTTTATCGTGTGATAAAATCTTCAAATAATGTTGAACGTTGATAGAGAAAAGAATCATGTACGAAAATGCAGTTGTTTTACCAACCAGAATGAAAATAAAAACTCTGTATCAATAAGGGTCCGAAGCAAAAAAAGATTGAAAGCGAAAAAAAATTAGATGAAAAAGAATTTCGGCCGAAGTACTTGGTGAGGTTGTCACCATGACCGATACATTATGTAAATTAAGTGAAAAAACATTCGTCAAGTACTTCGGCCGAATTTTTTTTTAATCTAATTTTTTTCTATGTTTTATAAAACAATTTGTAAGTCAATAACGATGCATCATATTCTTCCGTCATTTCATCTTTGAAAGAATAATAATTCTGAGGCTCCTGACAGTAAAGTTAAATATAATTATCTATTTATAGCTTATACCGAAATTGCTAATATCCTCGCTGCCTTTTCGCCCATAAATGCCTTATTCTAATACACAACTTGAAAGCTAATGATAAAGTATTTCATTTTCTGAATTTTTTCCTTGGGGAAAAACTGGTTCTTTGAGGTCTCTTCTATAACGCCTTCCTGCCAAGCTATAATCGAATAATAACCTATCAACGAATTACGAACATCTCGAAAATACTTCGAGTGTGTAGTTAACTCTTTTGAAAACATTATATCTTTTTTCTTATCACAGGAACGAAACGCTGCTATATTTAAATAACCTCAATAACAATGAATTTATGGTAGAAAATCTGTATCATTCTCTTATGTCGAATTAGTAGTGTGAGCAATGCTGATTCCTGACATTGAAATAAATCGATCATGTAATGATGCAGACACGTTGTAAGTTTTTTTTGTTATATACAGGCTCTATTGGAGTTTATATAAAACGAAATATGATAATACTATAGAAAAAAGAAGTGATATCAAATAGCAAAAATCTCCTCCCGGGGGAAAAAACCTGGACAAGTACATTTGGAGTCCTTCGTTTCCCTATGATATCACAAAAAGTCCAAAACCCCACTTAATTTTTTTTTTTTAATGTTTACTAATTTTATTCATATCCCGGAGGGAAACCAACCGTATAGATCACGAAATATCCGGCCAAAAAACCAGACTTCACAATAAATGTTACTTTGAATTTATTTCCACAGAACAACACAAGAATCAAAACATTAAAAAATCAGCATTATCAAGATGAGAAAAATACCACTTATAATTAGTGTGTAAGAAGTATCAAAAGTCTATAAAAAATGAAAAAAAATGGACATCTAAGTTACGTGCAGCAGTAAAATTTTTGATATCGGTACTAGGACAAGTATTTCTTTGGTGACTGAGAAGATATCAATATGGAAGTACCGGCAACGTAGGGCATGCAGTTGGTGCATTGCTTCTAGGATCTCCTAAGTCGAGTAGCTACTTTTGTTTTGGCTATGGCGCGACCAATGTTGCCAAATAGTATTTACTTCTATGACCTAATGAAACAACATTGCCTGCACCACGGCTAAAACAACGAAAAACATTCAGAAACCAGTCGAAAACTCGACACACAAACGCAGGAACAGGAAGTTTCGCATAAGATCCCGTACTTTTGTAATGTTAAAAAAAGGCTTTAATTTATGTTCGTACATGATAGCACAGTTTTGTTTGATTGGTAATAATTTGATGAACGTTCACCACCGTACGTTGAGCGTATACGCACAAAGTACTTGTCCGGCCCATAACGTTTTATTAAAATTGCTCATTCAAGTAAAAATCAAATAAAAAGTTATGGACCGGACAAGTACTCTGTGCGTATACGCTCAACGTACGGTGGTGAACGTTCATCAAATTATTACCAATCAAACAAAACTGTGCTATCATGTACGACCATAAATTAAAGCCTTTTTTTAACATTACAAAAGTACGGGATCTTATGCGAAACTTCCTGTTCCTGCGTTTGTGTGTCGAGTTTTCGACTGGTTTCTGAATGTTTTTCGTTGTTTTAGCCACGGCGCAGGCAATGTTGTTTCATTAGGTCATATAAGTAAATACTATTTGGCAACATTGGTCGCGCCATAGCCAAAACAAAAGTAGCTACTCGACTTAGGAGATCCTAGAAGCAATGCACCAACTGCATGCCCTACGTTGCCGGTACTTCCATATTGATATCTTCTCAGTCACCAAAGAAATACTTGTCCTAGTACCGATATCAAAAATTTTACTGCTGCACGTAACTTAGATGTCCATCTTTTTTCATTTTTTTTAGACTTTTGATACTTCTTAGACACCAATTATAAGTGGCATTTTTCTCATCTTGATAATGCTGATTTTTTAACTCCCGACTGCCCGCAGGGCAAAAAGACGGGAGTTATGCGTTTCACTGCGATCAGCTGATTGGGGCTATTTCTTTGTCCCATTTTTCTCCGAAACGGTGACAACTGTCTTGACCAATTTTCGCATGTACTTTCTATGTGTGACAGACAGTGTTCTTAGACATAGTTTGTTCAATTCTATTGCAAACTCACTGAAATAATTAAGAATTATTAATATTCACATTCAAACGCATTTTGCCATATCGAAAGGGGACCCTTATTCGACTATCGCCAAATTCACACCCTTGTGCGGCGCTAATTTCATGTCAATCCGAATCGACGCACGTCTGTCTATACAGTTCGTCTATATACATGTATATATTGTTTTTTTTGTGTTATAATTGCATGTATTTTCTGTGTGTGGCAGACAGTGTTCTTCGACATAGTTTGTTAAAATCTATTGCAAACTCGCTGAAATTATTAATATTCATATTCAAACTCATTTTGCCATAGCGAAAGATAAAGCAGTCCTCGACTTTTTTTTGGTTATGCGTTTCGATGCGATCATTATTTTGATTTAAGGATGTATACCCAAAATATACAATTTAAGTTTGACCTTCAAATTTAAAATATGTTGTAGAGTGAACGATGCTGCGTCAATTAGAAAAAAAATAATTAGACTTCACCGTATAGTTATTACGTAAATTAATTTTTTCAGTCCCATTAAAACGCATGTTAATCGTAGCGGAAGTAGCCTAATTTGAAAGAAAATAAGAAAATAAAGCCCGTGATATATAAGCGTACAGATTTAAAAAAATATTATTAGAAACTTTATTTTTTTTACTATTTAAAGAAAAAAAACCCCCCGATGTCACCGTCGTATTTGTTCAAAAATCTCAAAAAAAAGTAGAGTCGTTTGGGTCATGTGCGAAAACTGCTACTACAGCCGCCATATTAAATATGCGAAACATGGAAATATGGCAACGTTGCACGCGCGGGCAGTACGAACCGAGTGTATAGTAATAATGAGAGAAAATAAATACAAGAGTGATCTAATCATGAAATGTCAATGCAAATATATAATGCAAGATAAACATGAGCTATATAAATAAATTAACCAAAATATAATTTTTTTCGATGTTGTTCAAACGTCTTCGTTTCTCGACACTCTTCGCAACACTCTCAAGCCACTGTTTTCTTTTTTGTGTGGTAAATTTGCCTTTTTTGTCTCTGAGCACAACACGAGAATTGTCACTCATTTTCCTCACTCACATTATACATGAAAAAAAAGAAATTGAACAATGTATTAGGTTAGGAAACTAGCTGTCAAACGACACACTTTCCGGCATTGTTGCCAAATTTTCTCGATATATAAACGGAATTTTTTGATTGGTTGATAGAACGGACATTAGCTCCAGTAAAAAATAGTCAAATGAAGAACGAATTTTTCTTAAAGTTAATAACTGTAACTTTCATCGGGTTGATTTGTTATGAATAATTAGTATTAATTAATAAAAAACATATTTATGATTGATATCATATATAATGATCTGTTTGAAAAAACAAATAGATGTACTGCGGATTTGATTGGACATACACCTTAATATAATAAAGTTTTGTGTTATAGTGAATTTCTTACTCTTATTTTTTTTTATTTATTATTTATTACTGCGTGACACACAAAGTGAATTTAAAAATAAGAGTAATAAAAAGCCGTGTAAAGTGCTACGAACTCAAAGCAACAACAATGAACGAAATCGACAACGAAAGTATATAAACATAAAATTTTATTGCGTTATTGAAAGTTACAGTGATTTTTTTATTTTTTCAAGTAGACTGATCAATAAATAGATTTTAATAGTAAATTTGACAAACGAACAAATTGGGAACAACAAAACTTTAAACTTTTTAATTTAGCAAATGTACAAGTGAACAAAATTATATTTTTAATAAAAATATTACAATAACATTTTTTGTGAAATTTCATTAGTAATTTTATTTTTTAGTGCGTACACAGAATGAGCTTATAAATAAAACCGAGTTTAATTTTTTCATCACGCAAACAAAGTGAATTTTAACAAAACTTTATAGCATTATAGAAAATTACATCATTTTTTTTAATGAGCGAACTTGTCAATATTTTATTAGTACAAATTTGAAAGAAAACAAGTTATTTGAGTGTAAATTTGACAAAAAACAAGTTATTATTACTACGCACACAAACTGAATTAAAAAAGAAATACATAAACGTGAAGTTTGAAAAATTATAGATTACAATTTGTTCGGGAATCCGCCTCGCCTTACAAGCGGGGCGAGCTTCTCGAGAGACTCGCGCCGGGGCAGCACCTCCTGGGCGCTCTCACCGCGCCACGAGGCCAACGCCTTCGGCAACGAACGCGAGGGCCTCGTGTCGGCCAACGGTCAGAGCGGCCATCTTTCTATCAGTATAAATCGTTTTGTGCCACGCGCTACGTCGTTCTTAGGCTCTTCTCAGTTTTTTACAAACAAGGATCACTCATTTTCTATAGCTTTTACTCATTCTCATTCGATGTAAATAAAACAACTCAATTAAAGAGAACTCATAAGCGATTGCTGCAATTGGGGCGCAATTTGCTCAACAAAAGAGTGCATCATCATTATTCAACTCAGCTCAACACGAGGTGACGCCAAGCCCGTGATTCCATAGACACTCAGTGGCAAACTCATACGACGCTAACACGCGCAGTAATTAATATAATACTGGCGGTTAGCTTCACAGTGCTTTTAGTGCGTAAATTAAACATTATTAACTCATCGATCTCATCAAACTCACCGAACTCACTCTGTATTTTATCCACAATTTTTATAAGGAATAAAGACAAACGGCTTTCCGTGCACTCAAGCCACGTCCGCGTGTCAACTATTTTATTTTCTCTCCATCATCGTCACGATCCTCAAACATCCGGCAACAAATCATTCACTCATTCCTGAACACAATTTTTCAACTAATCGAACTTAGCAACAGTATTTCTTTTGAAGTATGAATCCGACAAAAAAATGAATAAAGTTGGGAAAAACAAAACTTTAAATTTATAAATTCAACAAACGTAGAATGGAGAAAATGTGTAAAAAAAAGAACTTTTTATGGAAGTACATATAAATCTGACAAATAACCACAATAAAATCGGGAAAAACAAAACTTTGGATTTATATATTTGACCAACGTTTACTGAAGAAAAGCTATATTTTATAAAAATGAACATTTATAATTAAAAAAAATTGTTTTAAAAAACAAAAAACTCCCGCCTGCTATAATAGTATAACTTCATGAAAATATATTTTTTTTAAATGTTTCAAAAAAAGAAAGTAAATATTAAAAAAATGAATTAACTTAACACCCACCACCAAAAGTAGATACTGGTGAATTTTAAAAAGTGTGAAATAAAAATTGTTTTAAAAAAAAAAAACTCCCGACTGCTATAATATATATAACTTCATAAAAATATATTTTTATAAAATATTTATAAAAAAGAATGAAAGAAATTTCCAAAAAAAAATTTATTTTGAAACTCCTCCGCCAAGAGTAGATAGTAGTGAACTTGAAAATGTGTGAAATAAAAATTGATTAGAAATAATACATATAGATAAAAAAACATTCAATTGGTTAGCGTAACTCCCTCGATATTCAATTTTTTTATGGTTAATGTTAATTGACGGTAGGATAAGTTATTTACATGCGAAAAATAAAAATCAAAAAGTAATTATCAAAGTTAAATAATTGTACGAAAAATATAGATGATGAAAAAACGTACAATTTGCATAAAATTAACAAATGTTATAATTATAATCGAATTTAATTGTGGTCGGGAGACGTCTCCATTTCTCATTTAATGACTTAGAGACTTCTCCCGACCACAATTAAATTCGATTATAATTATAACATTTGTTAATTTTATGCAAATTGTACGTTTTTTCATCATCTACATTTTTCGTACAATTATTTAACTTTGATAATTACTTTTTGATTTTTATTTTTCGCATGTAAATAACTTATCCTACCGTCAATTAACATTAACCATAAAAAAATTGAATATCGAGGGAGTTACACTAACCAATTGAATGTTTTTTTATCTATATGTATTATTTCTAATCAATTTTTATTTCACACATTTTCAAGTTCACTACTATCTACTTTTGGCGGAGGAGTTTCAAAATAATTTTTTTTGGAAATTTCTTTCATTCTTTTTTATAAATATTTTATAAAAATATATTTTTATGAAGTTATATATATTATAGCAGTCGGGAGTTTTTTGTTTTTTAAAACAATTTTTAATGTTTTGATTCTTGTGTTGTTCTGTGGAAATAAATTCAAAGTAACATTTATTGTGAAGTCTGGTTTTTTGGCCGGATATTTCGTGATCTATATGGTTGGTTTCCCTCCGGGATATGAATAAAATTAGTAAACATTAAAAAAAAAAAAATTAAGTGGGGTTTTGGACTTTTTGTGATATCATAGGGAAACGAAGGACCACCAATGTACTTGTCCAGGTTTTTTTCCCCGGGAGGGGATTTTTGCTATTTTCAAATCTCTCAAAAAATGATAGGAGAACCCTACAAACATTTTCTCGATAAAGTAGAAACTCACAAAACGTTATAAGAGCCTCTTAAAAATGGATCAATCAAATAATAATTTCACAAAAGATACCAATTCAAACCTGCCCAAAAATTAAGTCAAAACTTCCCACAAAGTTATTAAATAAATAAAAATGATAAAAGCATTAATAGTCAAATACATTAAAACCTATTGAAATCCAATAAAAGCAATTTCGACGAATTGAAAATATAGTTGTTCTACCCAACAAGAATAAGAATAAAAAATAATTACGAGAAAAAATTTTAATACAAAAAAGATTTCAAACGCAAAAATTAGATTGAAAAAAAAATTTCGGCCGAAGTACTTGGCGAGTTTGTAATCATGAATGAATTAAGCAATTTGAATTAAATTAAGCACATTGTATAAATTATAATCAAAAAAACTAAATAATAATTTTTAAATAAAAAACATAATTTTTATTGGAAAAAAATTGGCTTAAAGTAGTTCGCTCATTTTTTATTGCTAAATGTAGACAATGTAGTATGTACATAATTGATAAACGTTGTCATAACCTCGCTATGTATTTCGGTCGAAACTTTTTTTTCCTGAGTTTCTAATTTATTGAGAAAATTTTTGTGGGATTCTCCTATCATTTTTTGAGAGATTTGATGTTAATGAGAGAATTTTTGCAAGGTTAGTTTTTTTGGGAGGAAATCTCTTTTATAACTTTTTGTTAGGGTTCACGTTCAGAAAGAGATTTTTTACCGGAACAACTATTTGGAGGGAGTAAATGTACTTGTCTTAACTTTTTTTACAGCACATATACTGTTTTTATGCGAGGATTTGTTGACTTTTTTTTATGAAATTCATAGCTTGCCAATTAAACATGCGCGCACCGAAAGTTTTTAAATAAAAGTACTCATAACGGAACGAGATTTTGAAACAAAAAAGTATGCGCACGAAATTTCGAGAGCAAACGTTTGATTGGAAACAAGAATTTTGGCCGAACTACTACGCGAGTTTTTCTTTTATAACGGTTATTGATCACGAATTATATCTTATGAGCAATAGGTAAAAAAAATTGGTGAAGCACATATGAATTTTTTTTTCTCAAAACAAATATCTTTACGCTCAAAATTGTTTCGCATCACTTGATTCCGTTTTGGGTTGCAAGTGCAAATAGTATTAAGAGTCAAGGTAGCGACTCGAGACAAGTACATTTACGAAGCGAGTCGCACAAGACACTTTTACCAGAAGGAACGTGATTCTACTTGTTCTCGAAAATTGTTTCTTTAATATAAACTAAATTACAGCATTTTGGAGGTTCATTTAAGTTCACATATTTTTTTAAAATAGCAAAAATCCCCTCCCGGGGAAAAAATACTTGGACAAGTACATTGGTGGTCCCTCGTTTCCCTATGATATCACAAAAAGTCCAAAACCCCACTTAATTTTTTTTTTTTTAATGTTTCCTAATTTTATTCATATTCCGGAGGGAAACCAACCATATAGATCACGAAATAACCGGCCAAAAAACCAGACTTCACAATAATTGTCACTTTGAATTTATTTCCACAGAACAAAACAAGAATCAAAACATTAAAAAATCAGAATTATCAAGATGAGAAAAACACCACTTATAATTGGTGGGTAAGAAGTATCAATAGTCTAGAAAAAAATGAAGAAAGATCGACATCTAAGTTACGTGCAGCAGTAAAATTTATGATATCAGTACTAGGACAAGTATTTCTTTGATGACTGAGAAGATATCAATATGGACGTACCGGCAACGTAGGGCATGCAGTTGGTGCATTGGTTCTGGGATCTCCTAAGTCGAATAGCTATTTTTGTTTTGGCTATGGCGTGACCAATGTTGCCAAATAGTATTTACTTACATGACCTAATGAAACAACATTGCCTGCGCCGTGGCTAAAATAACGAAAAATAAGCAGGAACAGGAAGTTTCGTATAAGATCCCGTGCTTTTGTAATGTTAAAAAAAACATTAATTTATGTCTGTACATGATAGCACAGTTTTGTTTGATTGGTAATAATTTGATGAACGTTCACCACCGTACGTTGAGCGTATACGCACAGAGTACTTGTCCGGCCCATAACTTTTTATTAAAATTGCTCATTCAAGTGAAAATCAAATTGGAGGTGCTTTTCGTTGCATGCGTTGCTTTTCGCCGTCAGAAATTTACAAGAAAATCAATTCTTCTGCGAATTTCAGAATAGCCTTGTATCATAAACAACATTCGACGTCTATTCAATCGGAATAAAATGGTGTTCGTAGTCATCATAAAATTACATTAACATAAGGTGCAGTCAATTATGAAATTTCTGCAGATACGACTCATTGTCAGTAAACTATTGCCAGCAATGTAGCGTATCATACTTTCGAAAACTATTATTGCCAGCAACGAAAGTTATTATATTTTGGAAAGCTACTATTTATTAGTAGAAGATCTAAGTAACCACTGGTTAATGGTCAAAAGATCAATGTGGGCTCTGAATGCACCGTCAAATTTGTATCTAAAGTTTTAAGATCACGCAAATTTCACACCAAATAATCCCCCTCCGTTCGTTTCATTTTGATGTTCTTGGGCGCCAACTATCAAAATAGCCCTTTATGTTTTGAAAAAGAGAATTTAAACAATTATGGGGGATTAATCATAAAAAATAAAAATTAAATAAGACATTACCAATAATGAAAAAGTGCGTATTCAATCGGAATCGGACGTCTATTCAATCGGAATAAAATGGTGTTCGTAGTCATCATAAAATTACATTAACATAAGGTGCAGTCAATTATGAAATTTCTGAAGATACGACTCATTGTCAGTAAACTATTGCCAGCAATGTAGCGTATCATACTTTCGAAAACTATTATTGCCAGCAACGAAAGTTATTATATTTTGGAAAGCTACTATTTATTAGTAGAAGATCTAAGTAACCACTGGTTAATGGTCAAAAGATCAATGTGGGCTCTGAATGCACCGTCAAATTTGTATCTAAAGTTTTAAGATCACGCAAATTTCACACCAAATAATCCCCCTCCGTTCGTTTCATTTTGATGTACTTGGGCGCCAACTATCAAAATAGCCCTTTATGTTTTGAAAAAGAGAATTTAAACAATTATGGGGGATTAATCATAAAAAATAAAAATTAAATAAGACATTACCAATAATGAAAAAGTGCGTATTTATGACCCTTGACTTTTGAGAGAGACCACTGATTTTTACTGGAATGAGCAATTTTAATAAAAAGTTATGGGCCGGACAAGTACTCTGTGCGTATACGCTCAACGTACGGTGGTGAACGTTCATCAAATTATTACCAATCAAACAAAACTGTGCTATCATGTACAGACATAAATTAATGTTTTTTTTTAACATTACAAAAGCACGGGATCTTATACGAAACTTCCTGTTCCTGCTTGTTTTTCGTTATTTTAGCCACGGCGCAGGCAATGTTGTTTCATTAGGTCATGTAAGTAAATACTATTTGGCAACATTGGTCACGCGATAGCCAAAACAAAAGTAGCTATTCGACTTAGGAGATCCCAGAAGCAATGCACCAACTGCATGCCCTACGTTGCCGGTACGTCCATATTGATATCTTCTCAGTCATCAAAGAAATACTTGTCCTAGTACTGATATCATAAATTTTACTGCTGCACGTAACTTAGATGTCGATCTTTCTTCATTTTTTTCTAGACTATTGATACTTCTTACACACCAATTATAAGTGGTGTTTTTCTCATCTTGATAATTCTGATTTTTTAATGTTTTGATTCTTGTTTTGTTCTGTGGAAATAAATTCAAAGTGACAATTATTGTGAAGTCTGGTTTTTTGGCCGGTTATTTCGTGATCTATATGGTTGGTTTCCCTCCGGAATATGAATAAAATTAGGAAACATTAAAAAAAAAAATTTAAGTGGGGTTTTGGACTTTTTGTGATATCATAGGGAAACGAGGGACCACCAATGTACTTGTCCAAGTTTTTTTTCCCCGGGAGGGGATTTTTGCTATTTGATATCACTTCTTTTTTCTATAATATTTTCATATATTTCGCTTTATTTAACTCCAATAGAGCCTGTATATAACAAAAAAACTTACAACGTGTCTACATCATTACATCATCGACTTATTTCAATGTCAGGAATCAGTATTGCTCATACTACTAATTCGACATAAAAGAATGAGACAGATTTTCTACCATAAATTCATTGTTATTGAGGTTGTTTAAATATAGGAGCGTTTCGTTCCAGTGATAAGAAAAAAAGTTATGTTTTCAAAAGAGTTAACTATAGACTCGAAGTGTTTTCTCGAGATGTTAGTAATTCGTTGATAGGTTATTATTTGATTATAGCTTGGCAGGAAGGTGTTCTAGAAGAGACCTCAAATACCAATTTTTCCCCAAGGCGAAAATTCAGAAAATTAAATACTTTATCATTAGCTTTCAAGTTGTGTATTAGAATAAGGCATTCAGGGGCGAAAAGGCAGCGAGGATATTAGCAATTTCGATCTAAGCTATAAATAGATAATTATATTTAACTTTACTATCAGGAGCCTCAGAATTATTATTCTTTCAAAGATGAAATGACGGAAGAATATGATGCATCATCCTTGACTTACAAATTATTTTATAAAACATAGAAAAAAATTAGATTGAAAAAAAATTCGGCCGAAGTACTTGACAAATGTTTTTTCACTTAATTTACATAATGTATCGGTCATGGTGACAACCTCGCCAAGTACTTCGGCCGAAATTCTTTTTCATCTAATTTTTTTTCGTTTGCAATCTTTTTTTGCTTCGGACCCTTATTGATACAGAGTTTTTATTTTCATTCTGGTTGGTAAAACAACTGCATTTTCGAACTTGATTCTTTTCTCTATCAACATTCAACATTATTTGAATATTTTTTCACACGATAGAGCCTCCCGTACTGGGCACATATATTTTGGTATGGCTCAATTTATTTTATAACTTTTTGCGAAACCCAACCTTAGCTTTTCGCGAGGATTAACTCATTTTGTTTTGTGTGATTTGAATTTATTTGATACATTTTTTGAGAGTGGTCACTTTTCTTACTTTTTGATAGGGTTTGATTTTCTCAGGGATTTTTGCGAGAACAGGTTTTTGCAGTGTATGTATATTCGTGGAAAAATATGGGAACGGCGGTCAACAAATGTACTTGTCCAGGTTTCTTCCGCGAGGGGGATTTTTATGCGTGATATGATTCGTTCTTTCTCTTTCTTTTCAAACATCTCGCTTTATATAGATTAGAAAAAGGTTATATTGGGAAATTATCGCTTTTTCATTTCCAAACCCTGACCCCTTCTACTTCGAGTCAGGTTTTTTCCCCATGAAATAAAGGGGCACGTGTTTTGGAATTTTCAATTTGGCATTTTTTTTATTCTCGAGCCAGTCAAATTTTTTTGACATTTCTATTTACCTTTCTGGAATTAGGCTAAAATAAGTCGGGAACTGGGAGTCTGATACAAAAATTTACAAAGCTTTTGAGAGCAAGATTAGAAGAGTCAGAACTTTTCCATACAATTTGTAGCTATTTGAATTTGTGTTTATCAAAGAAACATATTAAATAGCAGTATCTCCTTGTTATATTTGTAGATTTGTGGTAAAAAATATTACGCTTATTTCAGCTTGTTGATAAAAATGGGACGATTTTTTTCGAAATTTTTCATTTTTGATTAATGATGAAATAAAAAACCCGTTTCATGTTTGTTTAGAGAAAACATATCGAACCTATTGTGAAAAAAGTTCACGCATTTTTTCATTCTTATTTTTATTAACAATGTGGAATCATGATTATTTTTCAATACCATTGAAGAAGTTACTACCATGGAAATAAAAAGTTACAACTATTTCAATATTCTCATTGAATATAGAAAAGTTCAAATAGTATGTTATGGGAACTCCAAAACAATATATTGAACAAACCAAAGCGACTGTAGAGGAAAGCGTTTAGAATAAAACTTTTTCAATTTATTATGCTATAATCAGAGCTAAAAAGTGGAAATACTTAGCACACAAGACATGTCTCCTCTTCACAAAAAGGTCAAAATTTGTAGATATCGGCTACATTCCAATGATACAAATTTTGATACTATCAGAAGAAGAGCACCCGAAGACTTTCTGAAACAACTTTTTAAATTTATTATGCTATAACTAAAGTGGAAAAGTGAAAAAACATAGTGCACTTTAAGCCTAACAAAGTTCAGAAAATTTGGATGTATCTATTGCGTTCTGAGGACAGAAATTTTAATCCCATCCAAAAATGAGCAGCCGAAGACTTTTTGTAATAAATTTTTCAATTCATAATGCCACAATCAGAGACAAAAAGTGGAAATACTTGGCGCTTCACAAAATGTTAAAAGTTTGTAGGTATCGGCTACATTCCCATGATACAAATTTTGATGCAAATTTTGATATTTATAACAATAATGGCCGTGAAAGCCTTAAAACTAGAACTTACAGATATTTTAATATCATCTTTGAATTTTGAAAAGTTCAGAAAGTATGTTGTGGATATTTTAAAACAATAAATTCAACAAAGCGGGCAAACTTATATCAGTACTGTGCCCAAGAAACTGGATCGAGTTGAGTTGTACCAGTTGCATTATCTTCGTGCAAATTTTCGTACCATCACAACCAGAGCATCCGTAGAGCAAATCTTTTTGAAAATATTTTTCAATTCGTTATGCCACAATAGCAGCCAAAAAGTAGAAATACTGAGCACACATGTTGCCCCAGGAAATTTCCAAAGTTTGTAAGTATACGGTGCGTTCTAGTATAACATATTTTTATACTTCCAGAAAAAAGGAACCAAAGACTTTCTGACAATTTTTTGAATTAATCATGCCACAACTCAAGCATACCACACATTGGGCTCAATAAAGTTTATGAACTTTGCATGTAGCCATTACTTTTCGAAGCCAAATTTTAATCCCATCCAAAAATGAGCAAGCGAATAATTTTCATAATAAAATTTTCAAGTCCTAATAATGCCACTATTCCAGCAAAAAAGTGGAAATATTAGGCACACTTGTTACTTCACAGATATTTCAAAGTCTGTACGTATCTGTTGCAATTCAATGATACAAATTTTGATAATATCAGTAAAAACACATCAGAAGACTTCGTAAAACAATTTTTCAAAATTTATTGTGCTACAACTAAAGTAAGGAAGTGAAAAAATATAGCTCAATTGAGCCGAATGAAATTCTGAAATTTTGCATATATTCATGGCGTTCCGAAGACAATAATTTTGATCCCATTTACAAATGAGCAACCACAGAATTTTCATAACAAAATTTTAAATTCTTAATGCCACAATCGAAGCCAAAACGTGGAAATATTTGTACATTTGTTGCTTTACAGAATTTCCAACGTCTGTAGGTATCCGTTGCAATCCAATGATACAAATTTTGATAATATCAGTAAAAAACATCAGAAAACTTCCTGAAACAATTTTTCAAAATTCATAATGCTACAACTAAATTAGGGAATTTAAAAAATGTAGCGCACATTGGGCCCAACAAAATTCTGAAATTTTGCATGTATGCATGGCATTCTGAAGCCAGCAATTCTTAACCCATCGACAAATGAGCAAAAGGGAAAATACTTGGCACATTTGTCGCTTCACAGAATTTTCAAAGGCTGTAGGTATCCATTGCAATTCAATTATACAAATTTTGATCATATCAGTAGTATGTGGGCCACTATGGCGACCCCCACTCCTATCCCCACTCCTGCCCCCACTCCTCGGTCTCCCCCGCCGGCTCGGTTTGGTCGAGCGGTGGTGGGGGAGGTGGACGAGGTGGTTGGGGCGGTGGAGTGGGGGGTGGAGGATAGAGTCGTCATAGTGGCCTGTATACTTTTTCAAATTTATTTATTAATTTTACATACACAACCCTTTGGATACATAATAATAATAATTGGATACATATATAATTTGGATACATATAATAATAATAATAATAATGTTTGAGCTTAAGTACATAATAATAGCGTTTCATTAAAAGTAGAAAATGTGTAAGCGGTTATTATTAATGTGTATTGAGAACACTTTTAATTATATGGTTAAAATGGTTCGTCATAAGTTCATATGTTAAAGCTGCTTTAGAACTAGCAGATAGGCCGCAGTTAACACCCGACATTTCTAGTCTTTGACTAATTTTCTCTCGTATTTTTTCCCGTCTTGTTCGAATTTTACGACGTAAACGCTGCCTTGAGATTTTCGGGATTTCTGATGCGATGATTGTAACAACCGTATCCCGGCACTTTTTAACATCGCTGGAAACATGCTCGAGCCATGCTTTGTGCGTATTTATACTGAGCTCCTCTGCGAGTAGATGAAAGAACTCAGCTTCCGTAAAACGAATGTAGAACGGGTTGTCCTGCCACACAGCTTCTATGTCGCGCCCCGTCTCTTTTTGAATAACCACAACGGGCTCATTAAGATATTCCTCATATTTCAGGATATAACGATCGCCTTTTACGACGGTGTGAAGAGACGGTGGTGGTGAGCTCTTTTCACCCGTAAAATAGGGGTTTTCTTCTTCTTCTTCTTCTTCCTCAACGAACGGGGGGAGAGTCTTAACATACCAAGGGACTTCTTGTTTTCTATTTTTTTTGAAGAACCTCGTGATTGTCGAAAAGCGTTTTTGAAAATCAGCCCAGGCTGCAGAATCCAATGACACCCAGTTACCACTGTCACATGTAATATGAATTATCGGGTGTGGGTTGCTACTATTATAAATATTTAACCCAACCCATACGCGTTTTGTTGTTTCAGGATTCAGATAATACGATGCTGATAACAACGACCGATGTGGTTTCAGGGTTGATGCTGATGCCGAAACATGGCACAGCTCCTTCTTCTTCTCAACAGAGGCCATGAAGTTTAAACGATCACCCGCACTTCAACGCACACCAAAAACCATATAGCGGTTTACTTCTGAATAGGTTTAAACTCTATGCTGTGGTACTGTCCGCCGTGGTATCGCATAAGTAATGTGTTGTCGCGAGTAGATTTCACCATTTGTTCAAAAAGCTCCGCGTCTTCCTCGAACGCTCTTGTAAACCGGGACGGTAAATAACACGTAAATTGGTTTTCCACATCGATTGTAAAGCGTACCCCGTATTTAGAATCAACGCGACGAATATCAGAAATGTTATAGTCTTTGCTGGTGGATAACTCGGATAGTTTCTTGACTTCCAAGGAGGTCTGTATGTAGCTTATTTTGTTTATACGGGAAAAGTCCATCGTTGATTTTGAGATCCGTTAATTTATGCGTTAAAATATTTAACACTGATCTTCTATTGATGACAGTTTTAATATGCACAATATCTTTCAAGAGCTGTTGCACGCGTAATTTCAGTTCACACTGTTTTCTTTGCATATGCTTTTGACGTGCGCACATCAAACGATGGGAGCTGATAGCTGCGTTCAACGACAGACCTCTTTTTTATATAAGACACCCCTCTCCGTAGTCAAGGCACACCCCCCACCACTAGGGCTGTGCTGACATCTCGCTTGTTGCAAGCCACAGAAAACTACACGGCTTTCGTGTGCCTTCTACAAAATTCGTGACCGCGAGCAACAGCTTTGAATACAGTATAAACTCTTTTTTCTAACCGGATCATGAATATTGGCACCGCACGCCTCTCTACCTATACTACAGGTCTTATCAGAAAACCGGGTTAGAGATATAGGTCTATTCTTCTTCTTCTGATCGATGAAAGCGTTATAATAACCATACACTATTCTGTCATTGCGCGACAAGTCGCCTGAAAATACGCTTCTGAACTTATTAATACCGAGCCCAGTACACATATAATGAAGAAACATAATGCAATACTGTCCGCAGCATTGTGAATCCGCACTCTGAAGTTGAGTAGCGTTGAATCTGAAGACTCTACAGTTTCTTCGGAGGCGGATGAGATGCTGCGGGACAATTGGGGGTAATCCGTAGCTATCGAAAAACCATCCGAACCCATCTCGATCGACGTAGATGGCGACCCAGTGGGTACCTGGCTGCTTGTGTCCATCGGTATTAGCTACGAATGCTGTTGGCTTAGCCCACACCTTAGGAATACGATCTGCGGGATATACGCCTACCGTGTGATTCTTGATTTCTTGAAGACAGTGTAAAATTTGAAGACTGTTCATAACAGCTGACAGGTTAACAGGATTGTTGTTCTTCTTCTTCTTCTTCCTCGGGGGTTGCTACGATAATACTTCGTTCTTTGATGGTTTTATATTCCCATAAAGAATTAACACGGTCGTTGTGAGATAACCGCGTTTTAATTTTTGCGGCGTTGTCTAGAGAGCATCTGTATACACCTGTTTTTCGTAGCATCCCGTGATGTATGCAGTGTGTTTCGACCTCAGGAAGGTTGTGGAACGAGGGATCTTCAAGATCTTCTTCCAAATTTATAATGAAGGACCCTGTGAGACGTGCCAGATATTTTGATTTGACTGACCCTCTTGTAAACACACGATCAGCGTCTAACACTATTTTTTTCAAAATAATATCTATATCGTGTAGGGATGTGGATCCTTCGTACCACCTTATTCCATGGTAATTGCGCTGTAACCAGCAGTTTTCTCTCTTCAAACTACACGATAATTCATTATAGTTATGAGGAGGCTTTATTATCCAGTGTCCAACACACGAACCGTGCACCGAAACCACCGCTACTTCTTTAGGTGTGAAAGTATTAGATTTATCTTTTAAACCTTGTATGTCTACAATGATACTCATGATAGAGGTGCACGTGTAGCTGATGTTTAGCGATAACTGAAGATACCGGTAGCTAGTAGTGCTCTTTTTACTCAGCCGTTGAAATCTACAATTACTTGCCGTGCTGGATCAATTTCCAACACATTATCATACTCAGCATACACAACACAATTAACCGTTGAGGTTAGTGCTTCCTCGAAGCGTACCTCTATTCTGACGCTACCGTGACGTACTAGGTTCCAGTGGGTGTTACTATTTGCCGAAAAGTCGGGTGTAAGGTCAAAAGCAAATAGACAATAACCCAGAGGGTAGGTGCTACGCGAGATTGTATTACCTTGATTTAGGAAATGAATACCTGTACCTGAAAACAAAGTATGATAGGCATCTACGTACAGAGAGGCGGACCCAAAACGTGGTTGTAATGCCTTTGAAGGTATTTGTACTCCGTCCAGATATAAAGAAAGATAATTAATTTTATAATTGTGAAAATTAAAGGGATTCAAGGCACGGTTACCATTAAAAGCTTTATTATCGACAAAACCGATGATGATACGCTTCGGTAATTGTCCTAGTATGACGTTATCTAAAGTGTCACCATGTACCCCCGCATGCATTGATATAGCTTTAACCTCTACGCGTGTCAGAGGATATTTTGCTGTAGATCTGGACAGAGCCCTAGCGTGAGCTAAAAGAATACCAGGGGCTATCTTCGCTCTACGTACAAGGACCGATGCTTCGCTAACATGGATGCTATAAGCGGGTGAGGATGTCATAAGACAAAAGGCATCACTGCTGCGTACAAGGCGTAGACGCATTTCAACACCGTTTATCAGGTACCTCTCCTGATTAAAGATATCGCAGTGAAGGTGACCTAGAAGATCAACTTCAGCGCTGGTATTTAGAGCATCCCTGCGTTTAGCAAAACCTGTATTACTGTCATCCAGAGCATCCATTTTACCCGGCGTGTCGCCGTACCATAGAACGGTTGTGAGGTGGGATGTTTTTGCCCCAACGCCGTAATTCAATAATGTTTCAATATACGCTCTGTACGCATACGCATTATTCGGTGGTGATACAAGTTTTTGGTTTAGGAAAACATCAACTTGATTGAACATTGAATGCAGTAAATTATTGACAGGGGATACTTCAGCTGCAGTTTCTGTCTCGGGTTTCGATTTTGTTGAAGTTATTTTTACCCTCATACTTAACATGGTATGTGCAAGATCTATATATTCATCCCCCTGTCCTGGTACCACAAACTCAATAGGGGCGTCATCGGTGAGGGACGATATAGGTTTATAATACACCTACTGTGTTCCTTCTATAGTTGTCTGAGTCGGCGGTAGTGTGAATAGCTCAAGCTCCGATTTCATGCACTCGCATGAGTGTGTGTGTAAAAAAGCCATTTTTTCTTAAACGTGTAAGCCTAAGAAAAAATATCAGACACAGTTCTTGATTTAGCTTTTACCTTCCTCCTCCTTTTTTTTATTACGGCACCGCCCGTTGTCTTCCTTCTTTTCGTTTTTTTCTTCTTCTTTATACAGCCGGATCGTTTCCTCTCAGGACGTGCGCTGCGCTTTTTCTTGTTTTTTTTATTAGCGATACGCCACGGAGCGCTGCCACTGATGGAATGCATCAGTTTACGAATTTTGGTATCTTTATAACCTGAACCGCTCATCAACTTATTAATTTTTTCTTCGGCCTTGTGTTTCAAATTTTCTCCCGATTCGCGCAGGCGCGTTTTGAAAGCTTCTCGTGGTCGTACACCTGTCTCCACTATATCGTTCACGATATTGATACCAGACCGTAGAGCCTCTTTACCGACTGTTTGCGCGCCCTGTTTTAAGAGAGGTATGATGCGCCGAAAGAGCCCTCCTAAGAAGCTACCTATCCCGTGTCCTCGTTGGTTCGGCGAGCCAACGTATACATGACTAATCCCCCCATAACCTGTCCTAGAACCACCCGTTTGTGTGTCGAAATACAAATCGTAGTGACCCATTTCACTATAGCTATTATTAATCTACACGTTTAAATTGTAGCGTCACTGTCAGTGTCCCTCCCTCGAATGGTATGGGTTGACCAAATTCATCTCTTATATCAATATCTATTGTTTGAAAACTGGTACGTAGCAGGGGTACGTAACGAGGTGGCGAGAAACTACGGATTTTCATAGATCCGTAAGCGTAATTGTTAGAAGAACCGGACGAAACGACCCTCAATAGTGGTGCGTGCACGTCTCCCGTAATATAAGGCTCACAGATATCTGTGTATACAAAGAACATATCAGGAATTCTGTTAGCCAGGCCTGGCAGTTTTGGTGCTGTGTACGGTGTTTCATGCCTCACCACGGGCCCTACTGAGTGAGTGAAGCCTAAAATTTTGTTCAATATAGGGGAGAAGCGGAAAGAATGCTCCAGATTTGTACAACCCTCGCAGATGCATGTTACTGTAATGTAGCCATTGCGGCCGTATAGAAATTTGAGATGACCTGTCACACACGGGATCTCGTTAATTACATCTAGTAATGTGTCTATACTACGATACACACCTGGTGGCACGCAAACGCGGTCGTCTATAAAATCAACACGGGCTTCTGCACCAGGCGTCACAGCGTTCGTTATAATATTGATAAAATTTTCAGCACCATCTGGGGGTATATGTAAAATTGTCATAGGTATGTGGATCTCGGCTAAGGACACAGCCCACCTACCGTGCAAAGACATACTCTGTGGTAGATGAGTAGTGTACCGCGTTGTCGTGTTATCAGGATAATATTTCATGCTGCTGTTGCTGGGTAAAACAATGTGGAACTCGTCCTTCATTTTGCTAACCGTGCCTTATGCTTCTGTGCAGGCGGCGTGATCACGCGAACTCTTGATAATTCGGGCTCATAAAAAATACCGTCAATCTCTTCACCGCTGAGATCACACAGAATATATACAAAAGGGTACCTGGTCAACGATACGCGATATACTCTGAATAACTCGTTACTCCAATTACCCTTATAGCCTTTTGCGAAGGCTGCTTTCGCGCTACTGATGCGCACAACATCACCTACATTGTATTTAGGCAACCCTTGACATTTTGGTTCCTTATACCGCTGCATAAGATTAGCTCGAGCTTTAGCAGCTGTACGAGGCGTTACAGAGGCTGGTGTCATTTTTATGCTACTGTGTAGTGCGTGATTGTATGCATGGACAATATTTTGTAAAGCATCGACGTAACGTTTTTTCTTGGTATGAGCGAAATATCGCCACATTCTTTCTTTAAGCGTTCGGTTAAACCGCTCAACGATTGCCGCTTTTATGTCAGGATTTCTTACAGTACGGAATTGAATGTTCTTTCTCTTCAAGAGAGCTTGAAATGCGTTACCCATAAATTCTTTACCTCTATCAGATTGTAGACAAATAGGCGATCTACCTGTACTACGCTTGGGTTGCAGCACATGCGTAAAAGCTTTCGCCACAGACTCGGCTCTCTTATCGTGTAGGGGCTCCACCCACGCATATTTACTCAGAACATCTATAATTACAAGGAGATATGTATAGCCGTCATTGTAATCTTTGATCGAACGGAGATCTACGAGATCAGCCTCCCACACATCATCTATATTCCGTACATTATAATGTCGACGAGGGAAACGATGCCTCACCGGTTTGTGTTTTGTATAAACCTCCTGTGTCTCAAGCCAATGCAACACTTTATTACGAGGGATTTTTTTTACCCTGGCTATCCGTAATAGCCTTGTAGCACCGGAAAAGAAGGCTTCATGACGGGGGTCAAAGTAGATTTTTTTTAGCATTTTTTCAGGTTATGATTTGATTCTCACCCAGCTTACACGTTTTTTCTTACAAGGGGTGCCAAAGCCGCCCTGTACACGGGTGCTTGATTTATTGCTCTCACTACCGCTGTAAAACTCGGAATGATCTTCTTCTTCTTCTTCAAGACCCTCTCTACTATCGTCGCTTTGAACTGTTTGTAATACGGGGCTTTGTAATGTCGAATTAGCTGCTGACTCTTCCCATAAGCCCTCGTTTCCAATGAACTCACGAGGTGTTTTTATTGATCTCAAAAACTGAGCAAAAGTTTTACGGCCCACAGGTTTTGGGATTTTTCTTGCGCGCATTGCATCGTTTACGAGATCAACTATGTTTGAATCTTTCAGGGTCTTGCCCCTAATGGAAACCACACCCTCTGCATCCCAGGAAAAATGAGATACAGGTGTGTCACGCAAGCGCCGTAATAGAAGCTTCGCCTTGTTACGAAATTTTCGGGGGATACTTTCGATTATAACGGAATCATTCAAACCTGTTCCGATCGCCTCCTTTACAACCGGATCTTCATGTTGTTCGCTCTTCCTCTCTTTTTCTTTCGAAAGACTGACACCTTGCAATATGCGCTCGTTGGTTGCAAAATGTAAATAGCGCTGTAATACGGCTAAATAAGCGTTCCATTTTTCACGCGCATCTTTGTATGCATCAGATCGTAAGATATCGTTCATTTCGGCATCCAGTCTAGCTAATGTTGTTTCAATAATTTTTGTCGTTGATAAGGCATTCAGCTGCCCTCTACCACTACCATCTTCAGTATCGTTGATGAAACGAAAACCGCTGTCCTTTTGTACACCCAACCGTGATAAGCTCTCTTCAGGGACGAGTATCATTTTTCGAGCATGCTCCATTATTATTATTAACGACGGTCAATAAGGTTAGACAAAACGGTACCTAATATTGGTGCTAATAAAAGAGGTAAAAAACCACCGCTCTGAACGACGAATTTCTTTTTACTTTTCCAACACCCTTTCCTCGCGGCTAGCCGGCGTATGAGGGGTGCATGCTGTCTTAGTTTTTTTCTCTGACTACTTTTAAGAGGTACGTTATCTCGAAGTATATTCAAAGCACACTCACAAATACAACGTATTATACGGGGGTCGGCCTTGCGTAAAAGAGCCTGGCGTTGCACCTTGTTAAGATGTTGTAAAGCATGCAAGATAGTAGAATACTTTTTGCAAAAGGGTGATCCGCGCTCCTCCATCACAAACGTAGAACTGGTAGGTCTCCCGTAGTGTTACAGCTTTTTAACTTTTTCCGCGGTATGTAAACGTAATGATGAAGATCGTCGGGAAAAATATTTGTACGAAACCTACAGTTCTCAGGTGTTGATTGTTTCAAGTCCAACAGTAAATAGCCGTGCGGCTTAGCCGTAGCGTCATGATAAATCTCTTGCAGGAAGCGGGGGTTTTCGGGACATACCTGACGTGCCATGTGTTGTATCTGGGCGCGATCACGAGGGTTTTTGAATATAACTATGTAATTAGCGTTGAGAGAAATATCACGCTGACCAGGCCCCTGATGGAATAAGTTTTGTGTTAAAAAAAAAACGCTCAGATTTTTATGATGGCTACCTTTTGTGAACAGATCAACAACACTGTTATTTGATGACTCACGCATTAAATCATCAATAATTATGAGCTTCGCTCGTGGATCGTTAGCGTAATCTGAAGCCTGTGGTAAACCCTCCCGAAACTCAACGGAGGTACCATATTCTGTATAAGCCGCCTGCCACTCGGAATAATAGAAAATAACTCTCTTGAACGGCTCACTACTCATACGCGTTATAAATTTGAGAAATTTTTTAACAAAATACGTTTTACCACAGCCTGTAGGACCGCAGATCATTGACGTCCAGGGGTGCGACCAGCGTGTGTCCATCATCGTGAACGATTAAAATGCTGCTGCTTGCGCACAATAAATAAATAAATGCACATTACCACGCGTTATCACCATGGGTACAAGCGGAAAGGTTGGCGAGTGTTATGCTGGAATTTTTTATTGTCATACATATAGAGCGTATACAAAACAAATTAGTATCTACAAACGGTAGCCATAAGGAAGCGACCCATATTCGCCATTACGTCGACGCTTTACACTCGATGGTTTACAAGTTTTAGTTTCTGTACGTGTTATTACCTGGTGAAAAACTGTACGCCTAATAGAATCGTATCGCAATAAGACCGGTTCTTCTCTCTCACCCACAATAAAGGAGCGTATCGATTTATAGTTAATGAGTGTACTATTACTAAAATTAAGTGTTATACCTTTTACTTTACAAACTTCAGTTTCTGACCCGTCGGAAGCACGAACTATAAAAGAATAAAATTTAGGCCCACCGGAAACGAAGCTTGTTATGTAGCTGCCCTCACCGTAACAGGCCAACTCATCCGTCAGATCTCCTAACATTTGCCCTGTCGGCGGTTCATATTCATTAGGACGGTTTCTCGTTACGTAAATCACCGAATCAGTATCGCAATACAGAGCCCTCTCACCGAGTTGTTCGAGGTAGCTGTAAAGCTTCAAACGCGCTTGAGCTGTGGTGTAAGCAGCTATTACAGCACTCGCTATACCCGATGGTGCTACAGCATCGGCTGCTTTAATGTAATTAACATATAATATATTGTTATTTACAGGTAGAATACCGGTGATCTCATATTCGGGGCTAGTCATTAACTCCATGAGTTTTTTTCTTGTCGAAACTATGATTGTTTGAGGTAGATTTTCGCGCTGGCCGAACTTTCCCCAAAAGGAGTTTAAGCATAACTTAGCGACGGATCTTAAACCAGGGTTTTTCTCAATTGCATCACGGTTCAGTTTCACACCTTCGGATCTTTCAAATTCCTCAATGTATATATCACGCGCCGCATCGCTTGTTAAACAGTT
This sequence comes from Rhimphoctona megacephalus, assembly GCA_963989365.1. Lineage (NCBI taxonomy): Eukaryota > Metazoa > Arthropoda > Insecta > Hymenoptera > Ichneumonidae > Rhimphoctona > Rhimphoctona megacephalus. Next base: position 1,450,134 of record OZ022423.1, read on the forward strand.
TTCAGGCCAGCCGCTTGCCTCTTGTTTGATTTTCAAAAAAGTGTTAATGTACTCAGCGAAATGCCCGCCCTTCTGCGTATCTCGATTTAATTGTGTTACCTCGTACTGCCATATCTCTGTTACATGTATCACAGTATACCCTAGTGCGATAGCTTTTCGCAATTCATCGACTACCCATGTACCTTCAAACAACCGGTCAGCAGGGTTATCATGCGTACACTCGCTCTGGTTCATAACCTCACAACAGCTGCGGCACAGAGCAAACACTAATCGTTGATGCATACGCACAGGTAAAACAGGGTGATATAGATCGCGCGGTGGTAATATAGCACATTTCACGATACCCTCTACGTTAGAAAGGTCTATATTATGAGGACCAGTCAACACCTTACACTCTTCACCGACATAAACCTTTGGGTGGCCTATGGGGTATTTACCGAATTTACAGATATACGGATAAAGGGAACAAACATCCACATAACGTATTTGTTCCGTATCACAGGCGTCATATAACGTTACCATATTTTCAGTGCGCCCACCAAAGAAAGCATCACGAGGGTTCAAAGGTTCTGCCTCGACCAGGGGATGGTTGTGCAGAAAAGCGTTCATTTGTGGATTTTCTTTTAGCATTTGATCATACTCGCACTCCCAGATTTCTTTTAAGATATGGTTACCTGAACGAATTCTATTACTTATAACGGTTGTTTTCTCAAAACGCTCATGCATAGACACACCATCGCTCTGTTTACGATCTCTGTTTAGGGGGTAGCAACGCAAACAACCGTGCCAGTAACACCCATGGAACTGCAATACGTGTGATTCACCGTTAACCTCGTAATAACCGTCAACTAATAAATTTTGAGGTAGTTTAAACTCACGACCCCTACCGGCGTGGTTTATAGGGTGCCCGAGAGAGTGTTCCAACCAAACAAGCCATGCGATTGCTTTTGTCGATTGGTTATGAGCCCATCTGTACCCACCCGTAGGTATAATACCGATTGTATTATCTTTCAAAAAGTTTTTGCGATAAATGCGAAAACAAGCTGATGCTATGGTTGTACTTTCGTCAAAAGGACACACGCGGCCGCTTGTGATAAACATATCGCGAAAAACCATACAAGCACGCCTCAATATTGTAACATCGTCCGTACAGTACTTAACTATCTCCTTTGCGAAGTCAAATACGTAGCCGTTATTTTTCGCCTCGTGATACCACGTAAAAAATTTTTCTCGATCATTCCTACGCATCGTTTCGGTAGCATAATACTCTACAGGCGGTAGTTCTCCTACGTAATTTTGATTTTCAGGTTTGTTAAACAAATGGGGAAAATTACCTTTTGCAATAGACCCTGCGAGACCAAAAGCCTTAGGTAAAGCGCTCAAAGGCATGTGAAAATAATTTAAACTGTCGAGAAACACGAGTTTTTCAAGACGCATAGAAATAATTTTAGTACCGTTAAGAATTAAAGAGGGTAACTGTGTTTTTTTTTCTTCAATCAGATAACGCAAAATAAACTGAGCGTCAAAACCGCCAGCATTGTGAGCGATGCAAATTGTGCGAGAAAAACCTTTGACTTTTTGTAGGGCTAGATTCACTAGTTCTCCTACGGGGTTATACCGAAAGATGAACTCGCGTTGGCCACAGTATTCACACGACTCGGCCACGCTATCACTATCGCAGCAAAACGTACAGATACGCTGTGCTACACATAGATTAGGTTCATGTAGTCTTGTAGATACAGCACCGCGTACGGGTGTGCACTGTTGTGTCTCGAAATCATAGAAAATGAAGAGGATGTTCCCTGGTTTTTTGGACGCTCGAATAGGCCTCATAAAACAGAGATGATTATCAGGCTGTGCGTTTTTACATGTTTTACAAAAAGCCGTTCCGCATACATGCTCTTTTTTTCTGAGGGCCTTACAGCCTTATAACACTCCATACAACGCTTGAGAGAAGCGCAAACACTACCGGGTTTCTTTCCGGATAAGCTACCTGTAATATGATTGTTAAAACAAGATGTACCGTAAAACTCGCGCCTACACGCGCTGCATCTGATAACACCATTTGAAAGAGGGTCGCATGAGGGTACAATAAAGCAACGAGGACACTTTTTTTTTTTGCATCTATGATCAAGACGCCTGTATTGTGCGTTACAAGATGAGCAAAAATCTCTACTACCTATAGCCCCTCTAAGGTTTAAAATCGGTTGAAAATGATGCGATCGTTCATAATACAAGATGTTTAATGTGTGTTGAATAGAGCCTTTTAACGCCAAAACCTGTTGCGTACCATCGAACAAAGGTTCCGCTCGCCGTCCTAATGTCAAAAACTCGTAAACGGTAATAGCAATACCATCTTCAGCCAAATAATCCTGATAACGAGCGATTTCGTATACACCGCAGCCCTGTAACGGCACAACAACGTTTGCGGCGTTGGTCAGCTCAATCGCTGCTAATCGCTGCATAGACCCGTTAATTTGTCTGATTTTCTGCCAGCGAGCGTGTAAATCACCCGTACGTATTTCCCCCCGTTCGGCGTATACAAGGGCTGTTACCAACGACCGTGGTAAGCATAAATTATCGTTATTTCTAATCGTTAGAATTGATTTTTTAGCAACATCCTCATGGGTTAGCCCTTTTCTACCAGACCCCTCGACACCTTTGACGATACATGTTTTTATTACAAATTTTTCAATAATACCGAGTGAAGCGGCGCTTTGAGCTATACTAGTTATTAATTGCCATATATCGTTAAACGTACAATCCCGCACAGGTCGAAAGGATAACCACGCGTCTCCTTGCGGTAAACCATCCGATGTAAACGACATACCTATGTAGTCGTTACCGTTGCAGGTGCTAGTTATAAACGTTAAAAGGTCGCGGAACGCTCCTTCAAGCCAGTGTAACACGTTACACTGTGGTGACGGCTGGCGTATACGCAGTGTTGTTTCACGTCCATGGAGTTTGAACCGTTTAAAATAACGTCGAGAATCAGCGATAATCTCGATGCGTATACCAGGCGGTTGTACATCATCGAACGGTTCATTTCGCTGTCTACCACCCCCTGTTTGTATTTCTGAAAAAATACACCGTGTTAGGCAGGGTATTAGGAGCTATATGGTATCAAAATTTTATCACGCTAGCATTACTCTGATGATACCTACTATTATTAATATTGTTAAGGTTCTCAACATCAAATTAAAGTTTCTTCCGGGCCAAAACCTGTCATGTAAAATACGCTGTCTTATTTCGCACCTCTAGTCAATTGATGGCTAAATAAGCACTTACCATGATCGCTAAAGGTTGAAATGCTGCTCATCCGCCAGTTATCATCAGCCACCAGACGTTCAAGCAGCGCATCAGCACGTACATTGTTTTCTCGTTCTTCTTCTTCAGGGGCTATAGTGATGTCACTTTCTATAGGATACTCCCACGCCTGATTTCCGATGTAATCTCCTTCCTCATGCTGAACCAGACTCGCCTGAGCCTGCAAAATATTACCCCTTCCGTTGGTAGGAGGATAATTGCTGCCATCATCATCATCATCTGTGAATATATCGATAGGGCTAGATATATTTGAAGTGTCTGCTAGGCGATGCTCACTGACGGTATGTGCCTCCCCTACAGCTGTCTCTTCTTCTTCTTCTTCTACAGGGTGATTGTCTTCGCCGCGCGTCTGAACAGTGACACCCCCATGCATATCCTTTGTACCTGTTTCGGTCTCTTCAGAGTTACCTGTTAATTATTATAATTATAATTATTAGAAATATCATCATTATCAGCAGTAGTATTATCATAACCCTTATTATCATTAATACACACTGTCAGCGTTGTAATTCATAGATATTTCGGCGGGGTTGAGCGTGTTTGAAAAATCTGATAAATAGTCAACGATGCGCTTCATTGCTGTTGCCCTTTTCTCATCAGTGCCCTCTATAAAGTATACTGTTTGACCCTTTTTTGGTCTGGGGTGCTTCCTGTGTCTACAGCCCCTGATTCGTGTATGTTAGCCTCGGCTTTCATGGCGTTCCCTAGTTTATTATCATTATTATTTTAGAACTCATTATACTTATTTCGTAATTAGGAATATCTAATACTATCAAACACTTACACGCAACAGCATGGCCATTGGGTTGACATATATCAGGGGTACTGCTTGCACTTGAGATATCTGAATAACAGACATTGCTGATACGGTGAACCGCTTCTTCTTCTTCTTCTCTCTCTGCGGTACCCACGTCTTCAACAGGGGCTGTTTGTTCCGCTCTTGATGCACTGATACGCCGTGCTTCTTCTTCCTCTACAGCGCGTGCACCCTCAATAAGAGCTGCGTCTAGTTCATTTGATACTCTGAAGAGCTCTTCAGCACGACGTCCCTCTTCTTCTTCCTCTACAACACGCGCACTTTCGATAAGGGCTTCTTCTTCCTCGCGCGATGTGTTCAAAAGTTCTCTATAATCTATATTCACTCATATCAATAACAGGAATACTCTCTCTGATAGGAAGTAGAAGAAGACTTTAAATACTTACGTGTGTATTCATGAACAAGGCCTCTGACGCACGGTAAATTTTCGTGTTTACGGCGCACCAGCTCGTTGTACACACACCCCAATACACATTGTCCTCTAAATAGACCCCTGTTATAAGCTGTCACTATGACACGAAGAGGTGTCCACCATACGATATATTTTAAACGCGTAATTAAACATCTCTTAGGGAGATAACGCAGCTCGTTACACCACTGATCATCGATACGCCGTCTAAGTTGCCTGCTAGAACATATAGCTAAACGCAAAAGATCTGAGATACATGTGCGGATGAGGGCTGTGTCAGTCATCGCGTCTTAACAATGAAATTATCGCTTCGCGGCTGAACGGCTTCGTGACTGAATAGCACAATACATTTTTCGAGCAAATTAACGTCTTTTTTATTTTCGAACTACAGTGATTTTTGCAACCGTAAACGCATCTCTTTTGCGATCCCTATATCATATTACATGCTACATTCTGCAGCGCTGCACTCCGCTACGGTTAAAGAGTGGGAATAATAATTATATATATATATAATGTAATATATCATAATGTAATACAATGTAAGAATAATATATATATATATATATATATATATATATATATATATATATATATACATAACGTTAAATTGTATATTTACCGGAAATATATTAAATTATTTTGTCTGGTTTATAAACATACGTAATTGATAAACTGTATATCAAAATTACAATTATCTTGAAAAAGAGAGAGTTATAGTAAGTATAATAATAACGAGGCTAATACAGAGGAGAAAGAGAGCTGTATAGGAGACCGTCTTGAGAGAGAAAAAGGCATAAGAGGTATACGTAGATACTAATACGACCGCGAAAGAGAGCTGTATAGACGGCTGCTTGAGAGAATATGTGCATGTGTGTGTGTGTAGCACAATACATCAGAGACACAGCGGTGCTCTGTGGACCTACGAAGATCCACACAAAGAGGACCACAATAATGTATATATATAGAGAGAGAGAGAGAGAGAGAGAGAGAAAGGAGCATCGTGCGAGAGAGCGCTAGGTTATACACACTCGCGCGCTTGCACGTACACATATGAACGCAATATAGGTGACTCGCGGTCTTGCTACGGCTGCCTCATACAGTCTCACGTACAACACGATACACCAGGGGGTACCGTGGTGCTCTGTGGATCTACGAAGATCCGCACAAAGAGGAGAGCATAATAAGGTATGGGGAGAGAGAAAGGAGCATCGCGCGCGTCACCTCTCTCTCTTTCTCTCCCATAGTATAGCTCTATACACCGACAGCGATGTGGTATCGCGTGGACCTACGAAGAGCCGCACAAAGAGGAGACCGTGATAAACCGTAGAGAGAGAGAGAGCAATGCTATACTATGCTCTCGCTCTACAGTTTATCACGGTCTCCTCTTTGTGCGGATCTTCGTAGGTCCATGCGATATCACATCGCTGGTGCTGTATAGAGTTATACTATGGGAGAGAAAGAGAGAGGTGACTCTCGCACGGTCCTCTCTTTCTATCTCTTCTATTATATATAAGAAGAGAAAGAAAGAGAGAGAGGGTCATACGAGGGTCACATCGTATATATATATATATATATATATATATATATATATATATATGTATGTATGTATGTATGTTATTATTATATTATTATTATATTATTAATTATTATATTATTATTATATATAAGAAGAGAAAGAAAGAGAGAGAGAGAGTCATACGAGGGTCACATCGTATATATATATATATATATATATATATATATATATATATATATATATATGTTATTATTATATTATTAATTATTATATTATATATAGTAATATAATATAATAGAGAGAGAGAGAGAGAAATAAGGAGAATATGGCTTGCTGTTTATACAGAGACTAAATATTAAATTCCTCATTGAGCGCATCTCAGGGCTTGTTGGTAACGTGTAGTCAAAACATTAAACGCCTCGTTGCTTAAAGATACATTTACGCGTGGCACGTAACAGAAAAATATCTGCTACTGAAATGTATCTTTTCTGTTGCTTACAACCCCGTCATCAAAAAGTTTTTCATCGCTTCAGAATATTCATTACATGGAGCATTTGATATAAATTTATCTTTTTCTACTGCATACGGTCTCATCATCAAAAATGGGGCAGCTTCGAGACACTAATACGTCCTTTGCAAAAACGTCTAATTCTCTTCCATCTTCAGTCTTTGGGTGACACGCGTGCGAGTATTGTCTCTCTCTCCCAATATATAAAAATATAAATACGTTTCCTTTTTTTCTTAATACATTTTTTTCGTTACAATGTATCCGCGGTATACTGATTTTAGTTTTCTAGAGTTTATGTTTGTGTGTCGTGTTGTGCGTGTCGTGAGTGTTGATTGTGTGTATATACGTTCCACGGAGTTGGAAAGAGCATGCTCGCATTACAACGAGCTGCTTTACCAGTTTTATAGGGAGCGTCGATTAGGACGGGTAATCGAGCGCGCGCGTATAACGCCAGGGGTGAGCTGTGTCGTTATGACACCGATGAGTGCCGCTGTTTACCGCGGCGAAGTCGTGTATATGGACAGCGAGGGGTATACGGAGGTGTATCTGGTTGATCACGGTGAAAGCGCCTTTTTTGACGCAAGTAGCCTGTATCAACCATTTACAATACTGTCTGTAATACCGGCTCTGCTATTTGAATGTACGTTGCACGGTCTCGGCTATCTCGGTGGCCTTGATTACGCGGGGCGAATGCTCGCCGATCTGTGTGAGGGCTCTATTGTATCAGCTGTCCCTATGAGAACCACGTCCTCCTCCTCCTCCCTCAGTGTCCAACTCTACGATACCGCAGGACACAATCTGGGTGCGCGGGTCGTAGCAGGGCTACATGAGGAGGATAATCAGGGGTACGACAACGATGTTGTCGTTGGCCTCGAGGACGACGAAAACTTTAGTTATAACGATGATGAGGAATAAGCAAGTGTATGTGTGTGGTGTGTGTGTGTGTGTGTGTGTGTGTGTGTGTGTGTGTGTGTGTGTGTGTGTGTGTGTGTGTGTGTGTGTGTGTTCGAAATAGAATAAGTTTAGTGGGTAAAAACACAAGTGCGGTAAAAGACTGAGAGAGAGCAGCTACCACCACACAAGAAAGAGAAAAGAGAGAGAGCGAACCAGCGTTTGAGTAAGTTTTATTTTTATATTTTAATTTGAATTTTTCATTATTATCATTTCCATTATTATTATTATATAATAATTTTCATTATTATTATTATATAATAATTTTCATTATTATTATTATATAATAATTTTCATTATTATTATTATTTCGTTATTATTCGGGCCGCTATGGCGACATCCTACCACACCCTCTCTCTCTTACCACCCTCTCACCCTCCCCCACCACCGCTCGACCAAACCGAGCCGGCGGGGGAGACCGAGGAGTGGGGGCAGGAGTGGGGATAGGAGTGGGGGTCGCCATAGTGGCCCACATACTACTCATATCAGTAAAAGCACATCGAAAGACTTCCTGACACAATTTTTCAAAATTCATAATGTTACAACTAAAGTGGTGAAGTGAAAAAATAGAGCGCATATTGAGCCATACAAAATTCTGAAATTTTGCATATATTCATGGCATTCCGAAGACAATAATTTTGATTCCATCGACAAATGAGGAACCGAAGAATTTTCATAACAAAAGTTCAATTCATAATGCTAAAATCGGAGGCAAAAAGTAGAAGTATTTGGTACATTTGTCGCTTCACACAATTTCCGAAGTTTGTAGGCATTCGTTGCAATCCAAAGATATAAATTTTGATAATGTCAGAAAAAACACATCGGAAGACTTTCTGAAACAGTTTTTTAAAATTCATTATGCTACAACTAAAGCGGGGATGTGAAAAAATGTAGAGCATATTGAGCCAAACAAAATTCTGAAATTTTGCATATATTCATGGTGTTCCGAAGACAATATTTTTGATCCCATTGACAAATGAGCAACCAAAGAATTTTCATAACAAAATGTTCAATTCATAATGCTACACTCGGAGCCAAAAAGTGGAAATACTTGGTACATTTGTCGCTTCACAGAATTTTCAGAGTCTATAGGCATTCATTGCAATCCAAAGATACAAATTTTGATGGGATATGGAGTATATACCGCCATAGCCTTTTGGCATAAAGATATATTATACGAGCCATTTTGACATAAAGATATATCATTACTTACTACGGTTATCATCCAGAGGCATCCATATATATCGACATGCAGGTTGACAGTGTATTTGACTATTCATTCATCAAACGCGAGATGATTCTACACCATATTTTGGATAGAAAAACGACGTCGAAAATCTTTTGAAATGGATCAACAATTATCATGCAAGGAACATTTCATGATGTACAAATCTTATTATGGCAAGCGAGGAACATTTTATAATAAAGAGGAAAGGGACCAATAAAATAAATTGTCAACGGTGTAGAGTTAAAAAAAATATTTATTAAACACTGCTCAAAACTCGACATGATAATAACAAACTTTGCCATATACATTTTTTTGACACTCATTATTAGTTTTATAGAGTTTCTTTTCCAAATTTACATCGATTCACACCAATCACGATTAACAGTTCAACGTATACCATTTCATAGTTATCAAAGAATCGAAAAGAATGATTTCTCAAGAGGAACATTTTTCGCGATTTTCACGAGGAACATTTAATCGCGAAAGAGAAATTCCGTCGTAGAGTTAAGTGTGGAAAATAAAAACTACAGGGTTAACAATAATAAAAAAATGCATATTCATTTCAGCACTGTTCGAAAGTTGATTAAAAGCACTTCACTATTTTCACACCATCACTTTCTTATTATTACTGTAACCAAGAGTCGATCGAACCTAACCACGATATTTATAACCTCACAAATGTTCGTGAAAAAACATTCATATTTTCAATACTGTTTAAGCCACGAGATTCTAATTAGTCGCGATCGAAAGGGGGAAAAAAATAAAAAATACGTGAATTTGATGAAACTCTAAATTGCTGTCATTGAATTTATATCAAAGAAATCATTTTTGGATCGTACGCGTACGATCTAAAATTATTTCGCGATCTGTGAATAAATTTATTCATAGATCGCGAAATAATATTTTTCCCGAATTTATCCACAACAGGACCCGCGTAAGCACTGCTCACTTCGAAGATTCCGTTCAGACTTTCCGCGGTATGAGTACTTCGAACTATTTATTTATTCACAGATCGCGAAATATTTTTTTTTCCCGAATTTATCCACAAACACGTCTCGCGTATAAGCACTTATTCTCACTTCGAAAACTCCGTTCAGACTTTGCGTGGTATAGGTAGAGAAAGATGAAACGGAATGGCTAATCACAAGCTCGGAAGGCGTCAAGAGGCCTTTCATTGTGTCGTATACTGACAAGCCAATACTTCGATGTAGCATAATCTTGAGCCTGTGCAGTTTTTTCTCAGCAATTACCGCATCAATCGTGCTGATTTAAGGCTCAATCGAAGTATTTTTTCGTAATAAATCTCCCGTTCAATTTTCAAATCATCATATGCCTCCTGAGCTTCGTAATTAAAGAAAATGAATTTCAGTTTTTACCTCACCACCGTGAATCGTTTTATTCATTGCTCGCACGTCCCGCACTTCGTTGTGTCGAAACTCCATTCAAACTTTCCGCTGTGTCGGTACCGAGAAAAGAGAGAGAACTTTCCGCTGTGTCGGTACCGAGAAAAGAGAGAGAAAAGTAGTTGTGACCAATCGCAGCTCGTTGCTCTCGTCGCCAGAGACTGGCTTTCATGTAAATGGGTTTTGATGGGCATCAAAACGCCTTTGATTGTGTCATATACAGATACGTCGAATCCTTCGATGTGTTTCTATTTTTTACATAATCTTGAGCCTGTGCAAAGTTTTTTCTCAGCAACTACGCCACCGATCATGCTGATTTTGGGCTCAATCGAAAGAGAATTTCTTAATTAGTCTCCAGTTAAATTTTCAAGCCATCAAATGACTCCTGCGCTTCGTAAATGAACAAAATGACATGCCAATTTTACCCCCACCACCGCGAATCGTTTTATTCAGAGATAATATAGTCTCGGCGAGCCTCGGGCCAGCAGACGACAGAACTGTCAATGTACTTGTCCCGAGACTCTACCGAGTCTCTTGATTTTCTTTTCTCTTTCGATCGTCACTAATTAGAACCTCGTAGCTTAAATAGTATTAAAAATATTAATGTTTTTTTTTCGTTGTGCTGAAAAATTGAGCATTTTTTCGCACACATTTTGATGCACAACTGTCTTTTTCGCAGTCGCTGTCCAGTGACACTAGTGATATTGGTAAAACTCTGGTAATATTCAAACGATCGCTGGATATGACAGCTAACCGACAACCGTAATAAATTTTTGAACAGCCATGAGGTTATAAAGATCGCGGTTAGTTTCGATCGACTTTTGGTTACAGTGACTTTTATTATAATAAGAAAGTGATAGTGCGAAAATAATAAAGTGCAATTCATTTCAATCATCTTTCAAACAGTGCTTGAACAAATATGTATTTTTTATTATTTTTAAGCCTGTAATTTTTATTTTCCCCATCTAACTCTACAACGGATTCAAAAACGATACCTTTTCTCTTTTACCATAAAATGTTCCTCCAATGCAATAATAAGGTTTATTTTAAAACCATTCTCCGTTTTTATTTTTTATAACTAAGAAAATGGTGTATGATAAACTCGTATTCGATGATTATTTAATATCTTTGTCGTGAGGTTATAAAGATTGGTGTCAGTTTCAACTTTTGGTTAAAGTGACTTTTATATATATAGATAGAAGAGTGATAATGCAAAAATAAAGTGTAATTCAATAAATAAACTTTTGCATAGTGTCTAAATAAATAATTTTTTTTATTAACCCTAGCCCCAACAATCCATTTTTCTGAACGTAAACTCTTGAATGGAGTCGAAAACGGTGCCTCTTCCCTCTTCTCTTTTACCATAAAATGTCCCTTGCATGCAATAACAACGTTTATTTGGAAACTACTCTCTTCGTTTTTATACAACTGAGAGAATGGTGTATGACACCACCCAAGGTTTGAATTATATATGGTTTTGAATCACCCTAGAGTGGTAGAGACCTTAAATATATGAAAATACTGTTTGCACTTGCAACCCAAAACGGAATCAAGTGATGCGAAATAATTTTGAGCGAAAAGATATTTGATTTGAGAAAAAAAATTTCATAAGTACTTCACCAATTTGTTTTACCTATTGCTCATAAGATATAATTCCTAATCAATAAACGTTATAAAAGAAAAACTCGCGTAGTAGTTCGGCCAAAATTCTTGTTTCCAATCAAACGTTTACTCTCGAAATTTCGTGCGCATACTTTTTTGTTTCAAAATCTCGTTTCGTTATGAGTACTTTTATTTAAAAACTTTCGGTGCATTCTGATGCTATTGGCGTATTTCTTCTGTATCATTTTTTATGGAATATTTTCCGGTCCGTTGATCTGTTGGCACGCATGTTTCGGTGTAATATCTTTTGAAATTTTTTTTTTTCATAATTAAAGAAATTCAAGTTTTTACTTTTTCGTTGTTCTTTTATGCGTCGTACCTTCTCAGAACTACTGTACGTATTAAGTTATCTAATAATTTTATAAGTATTGACGGTTAATTATGAAGATTGAATTCATTTGAACACTTCTTAGATCAGTATTTCACATTGTATTTTTAGTCCGAATATAGTCGCGATACACCAGCTCGAAATTCGATGATGTATCCATTTTTAGTAGAAACAATTTAAAAATCGCTTGAGGGACCTTTAAAATTTTTATTCAGCATCCAATTCTTGAGAGAATCACTTTTTGATAAAATGTTTCCATATTTTGCTGCAATACCGAAAAAATGTTGATTCTTTTACATCATTCAGATACGTACACAATATAGACATGTTTAATTGGCAAGCTATGAATTTCAGACAAAAAAGTCAACAAATCTTCGCAAAAAACAGCATATATGCTGTAAAAAAAGTTGAGACAAGTACATTTACTCCCCCCAAATAGTTGTTCCGGAAAAAATCTCCTGAACGTGAACCCTAACCAAAGTTATAAAAGAGATTTCCTCCCAAAAAAACTAACCTTGCAAAAATTTTCTCATTCACATGAAATCTCTCAAAAAATTATAGAACCTCACAAAATTTTTCTCAATAAATTAGAAACTTACAAAAAGTTATAAGACAGCCTCACAAAAATTTACCGATCAAATCATAATCTCACAAAAGATGCTAATTCAAATTCGACCAAACATGAAGTCTAAACTTTACAAAAATAAATTAAAACTATAAAAGCATTAATAGTAAAAAAGATTAAAGCCTATTAACCTCTTATAAAAAATCTTCCAAATAATTAAAAATATGGATGTGCAGTACAGTTATTCTACGCAAAAAGAACAAGAATAAGGAATTGGGATACAACAAAAAATTTCAAAAGAAAGAAATTGGTTTGAAAAAAAAATTTCGGCTGAAGTACTTGGCAAGTTTGTAACCATGAATGAATTCAGCAAATTGAGTTGAATTAAGCACATCGTATAAATTATAATAAAAAAAACTAAATAATAATTTTTAAATAAAAAAATAATTTTCATTGGAAAAAAATTGGCTTAAAGTAGTTCGCTCATTTTTTATTGCTAAATGTACACAATGTACTATGCATAATTGATAAACGTTGTCATAATCTCGCTATGTACATTGATCGAAACTTTTTTTTTTATCCAAATTTTTTTAGTCGGTAACTTTGTCAGCATAAATTTGGTTGTTTCGCAAATTCAAAAAGAGATTAAATATATGAAGAAATATTCGAATAGAAATAAAATGAACCTGAAGTTTTGAAATGAAAAAAACAATCGGAATGAAACCAGCTCAAAACGGAATCAAATGATGCGAAACCATTTTGAGCTAAAAGAAAAGAATTTCATAAGTACTTTAACAATTTCTTTTTTTTTTACCAATTGCTGATGATATAAAATTCGTAATCAATAAACGTTATAAAAAAACTGGTGTAGTACTTCTACTGAAATTCTTTTTTCTAATCGAACGTTTGCTCTCGATATACTGCGCACATACCTTTTTTTGTTTCAAAATATCGTTTCGTTTTGATTTCTTTTATTCAAAAACTTTAAGTGCATTTTGATGCTATTGAAGTATTTTTCGGTGTAATTATTTATGGTATTTCGATACGGCATTTTTTCTTCCTAACAATTTTTTTTTTAATTCGACGTATAATTTACATACTTTATTTTGCTCCGAGAATTTTGTTGTATTCAAATTTTTTATTAAATTCGAAAACTTTTAGTGCATTTTATTTCTGTTGGTATGTATATTTCGTTCTAATATTTTTTTGAACAATTTTTTTTTACAAAATTAAAAAAAAATGAGTTCTTATTTGTCATGGTTCTTTTATATGTCGTATCTTTTCAGAACTACTACAAGTTTTTAAGTACTCTAATAATTTTATAAATTCTGACGGTTAATTACGAAGTTTGAATTCACTTGAACACTTCTTAGAGAACTATTTCACAAGACATTTTTTGTCCCGATATAGTAGCGATACGGTAGCTCGAAATTCGATCATGTATCCATTTTTAGCCGAAATCAGAAAAAAATCGCTAGAGCGGCCTTTAAATTTTTTATTAAGGATCGAATTCTTGATAGAATCACTTTTTGATAAAATATTATTATATTTTGCTGCAACACCGAACAAAAATGCTGATTTTTTTGTATCACCCAAGTACATACACAATATAGACATATTTAATTGACAAGGTATGAATTCCATACAAAAAGTCAACAAATCACTGCAAAAAAACAGCATAAATGCTGTAAAAAAAGTTGAGACAAGTACATTTACTCCCTCCAAATAGTTTGTCCGGTAACAAATCTCAATTTCGACACAAAACCTTCACTAAAAATTATAAAAGAGATTTTCTCCCAAGAAACCAAACCTTACAAAAATTCTCTGAATCATATCAAATCTCTCAAAAAATGATAGGAGAACCCCACAAAAATTTTCTCAATAAATTAGAAACTCACAAAACGTTATAAGAGCCTCTTAAAAATGGATCAATCAAATAATAATTTCACAAAAGATACCAATTCAAACCTGCCCAAAAATTAAGTCAAAACTTCCCACAAAGTTATTAAATAAATAAAAATGATAAAAGCATTAATAGTCAAATACATTAAAACCTATTAAAATCCAATAAAAACACTTTCAACGAATTGAAAATACAGTTGTTCTACCCAATAAGAATAAGAATAAAAAATAATTATGAGAAAAAATTTTGATATAAAAAAAATTGCAAATGCAAAAAATTAGATTGAAAAAAAAATTTCGGCCGAAGTACTTGGTGAGTTTCTTCGCTTAATTTACATAATATATCACTTATGGTTACAAACTCGCCAAGTACTTCGGCTGAAATTTTTTTTTCAATCTAATTTTTTGCATTTGCAATTTTTTTTATATCAAAATTTTTTCTCATAATTATTTTTTATTCTTATTCTTATTGGGTAGAACAACTGTATTTTCAATTCGTTGAAAGTGTTTTTATTGGATTTTAATAGGTTTTAATGTATTTGACTATTAATACTTTTATTATTTTTATTTATTTAATAACTTTTTGTAAAGTTTATACTTAATTTTTGGGCAGGTTTAAATAGGCATGTTTTGTGAAATCATGATTTGATTGATAAATTTTTGAGAGGTTCTTATAACTTTTTGTGAGTTTCTAATTTATTGAGAAAATTTTTGTGGGGTTCTCCTATCATTTTTTGAGAGATTTGATATGATTCAGAGAATTTTTGCAAGGTTGGGTTTCTTGGGAGAAAATCTCTTTTATAATTTTTAGTGAAGGTTTTGTGTAGAAACTGAGATTTGTTACCGGACAAACTATTTGGAGGGAGTAAATGTACTTGTCTCAACTTTTTTTACAGCATTTATGCTGTTTTTTTGCGGTGTTTTTATATATTTAAGGTCTCTACCGCTCTAGGGTGATTCAAAACCATATATAATTCAAACTTAGGGTGGTATCAGAAACCATTCTCTCAATTATATAAAAACGAACAGAGTAGTTTCCAAATAAACGTTATTATTGCATGCAAGAGACATTTTATGGTAAAAGAGAAAAGGGAAGAGTCACCGTTTTCGACTTCGTTCTAGAGTCTATGTTCAGAAAAATGGATTGTTGGGGCTAGGGTTAATAAAAAAAATTATTTATTTAGGCACTATGCAAAAGTTTATGTATTGAATTACACTTTATTTTTGCATTGTCACTCTTCTATCTATATATATAAAAGTCACTTTAACCAAAAGTTGAAACTGACCGATATCTTTATAACCTCACGACAAAGATATTAAATAATTATCGAATACGGGTTTATCATACACCATTCTCTTAATTATAAAAAAAAAACGGAGAATGGTTTCTAAATAAACCTTATTATTGCATTCGAGGGACATTTTATGGTAAAAGAGAAAAGGTATCGTTTTCGACTCCGTTGTAGAGTTAGATGTGGAAAATAAAAATTACAGGCTTAACAATAATAAAAAATACATATTTGTTCAAGCACCCTTCAAAAGATGACTGAATGAATTACACTTTATTATTTTCGCACTATCACTTTCTTATTATAATAACAGTCACTGTAACCAATAGTCGATCGAAACTAACCGCGATCTTTATAACCTCATGACTGTTCAAAAATATAGTACGGTTGTCGGTTAGCTGTCATATCCAACGATCGTTTGAATATTACCAGAGTTTTACCAATATCACTAGTGTCAATAGAGAACGACTGCAAAAAAGACAGTTGCGCATCAAAATGTGTGCGAAAAAATGCTCAATTTTTCGACACAACGAAAAAAAAACATTAATATTTTTAATACTATTTAAGCTACGAGGTTCTAATTAGTGGCGATCGAAAGAGGAAAAAAAGTAAAAAATATGTGAATTTAAATGAATCTCCAAAATGCTGTAATATAGTTTATATTAAAGAAACAATTTTCGAGAACAGGTAGAATCACGGTCCATCTGGTGAAAGTGTCTTGTGCGACTCGCTTCGTAAACGTACTTGTCTCGAGTCGCTACCGCTACTCTTAATACAGAGTTGTCATTTTCATTCTGGTAGGTAAAACAACTGCATTTTCGAACTTGATTCTTTCTCTATCAACATTCAACATTATTTAAAGATTTTGTCACACGATAAAGCCTCCCATATTTGGCCACATATATTTTAGTAAAACTCCATTTATTTTATAACTTTTTGCGAAACCGAACCTTAGCTTTTCGCGAGGATTAACTCATTTTGTTTTGTGTGATTTGAATTTATTTGATATATTTTTTGAGAGTGGTCTGTTTTCTTACTTTTTGATAGGATTTGATTTTCTCAGGGATTTTTGCGAGAAAAGGTTTTTGCACTGTATGTATATTCGTGGAAAAATATGGGAACGGCGGTCAACAAATGTACTTGTCCAGATTTTTTCCGCGAGGGGGATTTTTATGCATGATGTGATTCGTTTTTTCTCGTTCTTTTCGAACATCTCGCTTTATATAGATTAGAAAAAGGTTATATTCGGAAATTATCGCTTTTTCATTTCCAAACCCTGACCCCTTCTACTTCGAGTTTGGTTTTTTCCCCATGAAATAAAGGGACACGTGTTTTGGAATTTTCAATTTGACATTTTTTTTATTCTCGAGCCGGTCAAATTGTTTTGACATTTCGATTTACCTTTCTGGAATCAGGCTAAAATAAGTCGGGAACTAGGAGTCCGATACAAAAATTTACAAAGCTTTTGAGGGTAAGATTAAAGCAGTCAGAATTCTTCCATAGAATTTGTAGCAATTTGAATTTGTGCTTATCAAAGAAACATATTAAATAGCAGTATCTCCTTATTATATTTGTATGAAAAGTGAAAAAACATATTGCACTTTAAGCCCAACAAAGTTCAGAAAATTTGAATGTATCTATTGCGTTCCGAGGACAGAAATTTTAATCCCATCCAAAAATGAGCAGCAGAAGACTTTTGGTAATAAATGTTTCAATTCATAATGCCACAATCAGAGACAGAAAGTGGAAATACTTGGCGCACATGTCGCTTCACAAAATGTTAAAAGTTTGTAGGTATCGGTTACATTCCCATGATACATATTTTGATACAAATTTTGATATTTATAACAATAATGGCCGTGAAACCCTCAAAACTAGAACTTACAGATATTTTAATATTATCTTTGAATATTGGAAAGTTCAGAAAGTATGTTATGGATATTTTAAAACAATAAATACAACAAAGCGGTCAAACTTAGATCAGTACTGTGCCCAAGACAATGGATCGAGTTGAGTTGTACTAGTTGCATTATGTTCGTGCAAATTTTCGTACCATCACAACCAGAGCATCCGTAGAGCAAATCTTTTTGAAAATATTTTTCAATTCGTTATGTCACAATAGGAGCCAAAAAGTAGAAATACTGAGAACACATGTTGCTCCAGGAAATTTCCAAAGTTTGTAAGTATACGTTGCCTTCCAATGAAACGAATTTTTATACTTCCAGAAAAAAAGGAACCAAAGACTTTCTGATAATTTTTTGAATTAATCATGCCACAACTCAAGCATACCACACATTGGGCTCAATAAAGTTTATGAGCTTTAGAGGTCCTACAATTTTTTGAATTAATTACAGGAGATAAAAGCAACTATCGTAAACGTAATTCCGGCAATCGACCATAAAATGTGATGTGAATAAATATTCGTCTACATTGGTTTCATCTCGATACGTAAAAAGTCATTCATTTTATGCGTATTGATCTGGGTTATTGGGAACCAAATATCGCATCTTTTTGTCGGGATAATTTTTTCGTTAAGATTTTAATGAATCCAAGTAGAACAACTCGCAGTACTACTTAGATTCATGTAAATATCAACGAAAAAATTATCCCTACGATAGAAATGGAAGGCAGATTTTTTCCGAAATTTTTCGCTCTAGATAAACGAAACATCAAAGAACCAGTTTTACGTAATTGGATAGAAAACGTATCGAATCCATTGTAAAAAAAGTTTATGCATTTCTTCATTCCTATTTTTATCAACAAGGTGAAATTATGATATTTGCAAATACCATTTATAATAATAATGGCTGTGAAAGCCTCAAAACTAGAACTTACAGATATTTTAATATTATCTTTGAATTTTGAAAAGTTCACAAAGTATGTTATGGATATTTTAAAACAATAAATTCAACAAAGCGGGCAAACTTAGATCAATACTATGCCCAAGAAAATGGATCGAGTTGAGTTGGACCAGTTGCATTATCTTCGTGCAAATTTTCGTACCATCACAACCAGAGCATCCGTAGAACAAATCTTTTTGAAAATATTTTTCAATTCGTTATGCCACAAGAGGAGCCAAAAAGTAGAAATACTGAGCACACATGTTGCTTCAGGAAATTTCCAAAGATTGTAAGTATACGTTGCGTTCCAATGAAACAAATTTTTATACTTCCAGAAAAAAAGGAACCAAAGACTTTCTGACAATTTTTTGAATTAATCATGCCACAACTCAATCATACCACACATTGGGCTCAATAAAGTTTATGAATTTTGTATGTAGCCATTACTTTTCGAAGCCAAATTTTAATCCCATCCAAAAATGAGCAACCGAAGAATTTTCATAATAAAATGTTCAAGTCCTAATAATGCCACTATTCGAGCCAAAAAGTGGAAATATTGGGCACACTTGTTACTTTACAGATATTTCAAAGTCTGTACGTATCTGTTGCAATTCAATGATACAAATTTTGATAATATCAGTAAAAACACATCCTTCCTGAAATTCCTGAAAAAATTTTTGAAAATTTATTATGCTGCAACTAAAGTGGGGAAGTGATAAAATATAGCTCAATAGAGCCAAATGAAATTCTGAAATTTTTTATATATTCATGGCGTTCCGAAGACAATAATTTTGATCCCATTGACAAATGAACAACCGCAGAATTTTCATAACAAAATTTTTAATTCATAATCCAACAATCGGAGCCAAAATGTGGAAATACTTGGTACATTTGTTACTTTACAGAATTTTCAAAATCTGAAGGTATCTGTTGCAATCCAATGCTATAAGTTTTGATAATATCAGTAAAAAAACATCAGAAGACTTCCTGAAACAATTTTTCAAAATTCATTATGCTACAACTAAATTAGCGAATTGAAAAAATGTAGCGCACATTGGGCCCAACAAAATTCTGAAATTTTGCATGTATGCGTGGCATTCTGAAGCCAGCAATTCTTAACCCATCGACAAATGAGTAGTCGAAGAATTTTCATAACAAAATTTTCAATTCCTAATGCCATAATCGAAACCAAAAAGGGAAAATACTTGGCACATCTGTCGCTTCACAGAATTTTCAAAGTCTGTAGGTATTCATTACAATTCATTTATACAAATTTTGATAATATCAGTAAAAACACCTTGGAAGACTTCCTGAAACAATTTTTCAAAATTCATAATACAACTAAAGTGGGGAAGTGAAAAAATAGAGCGCATATTGAGCCAAACAAAATTCTGAAATTTTGCATATATTCATGGCATTCCAAAGACAATAATTTTGATCTCATCGACAAATGAGCAGCGGAAGAATTTTCATAACAAAATTTTCCATTCATAACGCTAAAATCGGAGGCAAAAAGTAGAAATACTTGGTACATTTGTCGCTTCACACAATTTCCAAAGTCTGTAGGCATTCGTTGCAATTCAAAGATATAAATTTTGATAATGTCAGAAAAAACACATCTGAAGACTTTTTGAAATAATTTTTTAAAATTCATTATGCTACAACTAAAGCGGGGATGTGAAAAAATATAGCGCATATGGAGCCAAACAAAATTCTGAAATATTGCGTAAATCCATGGTGTTCCAAAGACAATATTTTTGATGCCATTGACAAATGAGCAACCGACGAATTTTCATAACAAAATGTTCAATTCATAATGCTACAATTGGAGCCAAGAAGTGGAAATACTTGGTACATTTGTCGCTTCACAGAATTTTTAGAGTCTATAGGAATTCGTTGCAATCCGAAGATACAAATTTTGATAATACCAGGATATGGACTATATACCGCCATAGTCTTTTGACATAAGGATATATTATACAAGCCATTTTCACATAAAGATATATCATTACTTACTACGGTTATCATCCAGAGGCATCCATATATATCCAGATGCAGGTTGACAGTGTATTTGTCTATTAATTCATCAAACGCGAGATAATTCTACACCATATTTTGGATAGAAAAGCGACGTCGAAAATCTTTTGAAATAGACCAACAATTATCATGCAACCAACATTTTATGATGTACAAATCTTTGTTATGGCAAGCGAGGAACATTTTATAATAAAGAGGAAAGGGACCAATAAAATAAATTGTCAACGGCGTAGAGTTAAAAAAAAAATTCATTAGACACTGCTCAAAACTCGGCATGATAATAACAAATCTTGCCATATACATTTTTTTGACACTCATTATTAGTTTTATTGTTTCTTTTCCAAATTTACATCGATTCACACCAATCATGAATAACAGTCCAACGTACACCATTTCATAGTTATCAAAGAATCGAAAAGAATGATTTCTTAAGAAATCTCATACGAGGAACATTTAATCGCGAAAGAGAAAAGAGATCGCTTTCGTTTCCGTCGTAGAGTTAAGTGTGGAAAATAAAAACTGCAGATCTAACGAGAAAGATCTAACGGAATGGCCAATCACAAGCTCGGAAGGCGTCAACAGGCCTTTCATTGCGTCGTATACAGACATGCCAATACTTCGATGTTAGCATAATCTTGAGCCTGTGCAAAGTTTTTTCTCAGCAAATACGGCATCAATCGTGCTGATTTAGTGCTCAATCGAAGTATTTTTTCGTAATAAATCTCCAGTTCAATTTTCAAATCATCATATGCCTCCTGAGCTTCGTAATTAAAGAAAATGAATTTCAGTTTTTACCCCCATCATGGCAAATCGTTTTATTCAGAGATAATATACTCGGGCGAGCCTCGGGCCAGCAGACGACAGAGCTGTCAATATACTTGTCCCGAGACTCTACCGAGTCTCTTGATAAAAGAATTAGGAACAAGTATCAAAACTTTAATTTTTTTTGATTTTGTAAAAAAATTTGAAAAAATATTACACTGAAACATCCATTCCAACAGATCAACGGATAGGAAAGTATTCCATAAAAAATGACACCGAGAAATTACTCCAATATCATCAGAATGCACCGAAAGATTTTCAATAAAAGTAATCATAACGAAACGACATTTTGAAACAAAAAAATACCGGCCAAGTGCAAGTCGGACTCGCGCACGAAGGGTTCCGTACCATTATCTATAACAACGGCAAAAAATCACGTTTGTTGTATGGGAGCCCCCTTAAATATTTATTTTATTCTGTTTTTAGTATTTTTTGTTATAGCGGCAACCGAAATACATCATCTGTGAAAATTTCAAGTGTCTAACTATCACAGTTCATGAGATACAGCCTGGTGACAGAGGGACAGACAGACAGACGGACGGACAGCGGAGTCTTAGTAATAGGGTCCCGTTTTACCCTTTGGGTACGGAACCCTAAAACGTATGCGCACCAAATTTCGAGAGCAAAAGTGTGATTGGAAAAAAGAATTTCGGTCGAAGTGCCACATGAATTTTTCTTTTATAACGTTTAATGATCACAAATTATATCTCATGAGCAATAGGGAAAACAAAATTCGTAAAGTACTTATGAATTTTTTTTTCTCGAATCAAATATCGTTTCGCTCAAAATTATTTCGCGTCACTTGATTCCATTTTGGGTTGCAAGTGCAAATAGTATTTTCATATATTTAACCACTCTAGGGTGGTTTAAAACTATGTATAATTCAAACCTAGAGTAGTATTATACACCATTCTCTCGGTTATATAAAAAACGTAGAGAATAGTTTCCAAATAAACCTTATTATTGCATACAAGGGACATTTTATGGTAACACAGAAGAGGCACCGTTTTTGACTCCATTGTAGAGTTTACATTCGGAAAATTGGAATATTGAGGCAAGGGTTAAAAAAAATTATTTTTTTAGGCACTGTTCTAAAGTTTATTTATTGAATTACACTTTATTTTTGTACTCTATCACTCTTCTATCTACATATTCAAATCACGTTATCCTAAAGTTTCACTTTAACCAAATTAAACTGACCGCGATCTTTATAACCTAACGACTGTTCAAAGATATTAATTATTCACCGAATACGAGTTTATCGGTAGCGCGTCTAAATGTCACAGTCAAAATATCACACGAAAAAATATCACGGACAAAAAATCACCGACAAAAATGACACGACATAATGTATCACCACGATAAAAAATCACACAACAAAAAATCACGCACACAAAATATCACACGATCAAAAATAACTGTGACAAAATATCACATATATATATATTTATATATCAATGTTGTGTGTGTATGTTTTGAGTCTTGTTCATCGAAGAATGAATAGCTAACGGTTAGCAGTCACGTTAGAGTAGGGGTAATCCCTAATATACTTTGTCTATTGTATGTAGATAATCGTGATTGTCGTTTAGTATCAATTCTGCCTTGTACTATTATGTCACTTAAATTTCTAAAATCGCAAAAAGGAAAGCCGCTTCTCATCTACGACGGCTACATATATTCGCGTCATCGTGAAAATAATAATGTAATTACTTGGCGCTGTAACGTGTATAAAAAATATTCCTGCAATTCTTATATTCGAAGTACCTCTGATAAACGCACAGGTACATATATCTTATATTTTCGCATTTAGTTATGGCGATTTTCCGTGATTTGTGAGTGTGTAATTTTATCTGTGTATATGCAATGGTTTGATGATCTTAGGCTCTATCATCGGTGAGAAGCCCGAGCATAATCATGCTCCGAACGTTGCGTTGATTGAAAGTCGGAAAGCTGAAGCAAAAATGAAAAAACGGGCTCAAAAATCGAGTGCGGCTAACAGTTCGATTATTGCTGACGTATTGCCAGATCTCACAGAAGCTGCTGTCGCTGAATTACCGAGTCACGATGTTTTCATTCGAGGCTTGCAGCGTGCGCGGGCTGCTGTTCGTATTCATTTTCCTACTCCGTCTTCGCGCAGGGAAATGATCATTCCGGAGCTGTTCACCCTTACCTCGAAAGGGGAAGTTTTTTTAATGTACGATAGTGGAGGTGCCAATCGCTTTTTAGTTTTTTCAACCCAGCAAAATATGGAGTTTTTGGCCGAGTGCGATGTATGGTTGGGAGACGGTACTTTTTCATCTGTTCCGACAATTTTTTTGCAACTGTACACAATCCATGGCTTGCGTGATAATAAGGTAGTGCCACTTATATATTTGCTCGCTCCTAACAAGACCGAACGTCTGTATACAAAGTTTTTGCGATGGCTTTCGGAGCAAGCTCCTGAGTTTAAGCCAAGAAGAATTATAATAGATTTTGAATTGGCTTTCAAATCGGCATTAGAAGTGTGCTTCCCGAATGTAGAAATAAACGGATGTTTGTTTCATTTCGGGCAATGTGTATGGCGAAAAATTCAAGCTTGCGGCTTACAGTCTCGATATAGCCGTAGTTCCGAATTCGCCCTACATATCAAAATGATAATTGCGTTGGCTTTCGTTCCAATCGGTGACGTTGTTGATGGATATGAAATGTTGATTGAAAGCGAATATTTCAATAACCATGCCGAGAAATTGAAGAACTTGCTTGTATATTTTGAAGAAAATTATATTGGTAGGGATGTTGGGGGACGTCGTCGATCTCCTCGCTATCCTATTAGTATGTGGAACTGTTATGCAGTCGTGATTGAAGATGGGCCCCGCACTAATAATGCGGTGGAAGGGTGGTATAATGCTTTCAATCGACGCATTAGAGTTGCTCATGCATCAATGGGACGATTTATTGATGCATTGAAAAAAGAACAAAGTACCACGGAGGCAGTAATTACTCAAATGCAGGCAGGTCGTGAGGTTGTGCGATCACGTCGACGAAAGTACCGTGATTATGATGCAAGACTGAAGCGCGTTGTTTTGGAATATGATCGCGAAAAAATTTTGCTCTATTTGAAGCAGGTAGCGTATAATATTACATTGTAAGGGCGATCATGTCACTTTGTAAGATATTGTAAGATATCGTTTGCTTGCGTGTGAAAAATAAAATAATTAAATTGGAATATATTCAATTGTAATATATTTTGTTTGCGTGTCCGTTTGTTGTGATATTCTGCCGGGGTGGTTTTTTGTCGTGTGATATTTCATTTGTGTGTTGTTTTGTCGTGTGATATTTCATTGGGATGATGTTTTGTCATGTGATATTTCATTGGTGTGATATTTTGTCGGTGATATTTTGTCGATGTTCTTTTGTCGTGTGATTTGTAGACATGGAACCAGTTTATCATACACCATTCCCTTATATAGTTATAAAAAAAAAAGAGAATGGTTTCTAAATAAACCTTATTATTGCATCCGAGGAACATTTTATGGTAAAAGAGAAGAGGCACCGTTTTCAACTACGTTCTAGAGTTTACGTTCGGAAAAATGAATTGTTGGGACTAGGGTTAATAAAAAAAATATTTATCTAGACACCGTTCAAAATTTTATTTATTGAATCACACTTCATTTTTGCACTATTACTCTTCCATCGGTAATATGATAAAAGTCATTTTAATCAAAAGTTGAAACTGACCGCGATCTTTATAACCTCCCAACAAAGATATTAAGTATTCACCGAATACGCGTTTATCATACACCTTTCTCTTAGTTATCAAAAGAAAAAAATACAAAGAGAATGGTTTCTAAATAAACCTTATTTTTGCATCCGAGGAACATTTTATGGTAAAAGTAAACAGACACCGTTTTCGACTCCGTTCTAGAGTTTACGTTCAGGAAAATGGATTGTTGGGTCTAGGGTTAATAAAAAAATATATTTATTTAGACACTGTCCAAAAGTTTATTTATTGAATCACACTTTATTTTTGCACTATCACTCTTCTATCTATAATAAAAGTCTCTTTAAGCAAAAGTTGAAACTGGCCGCGATCTTTGTAACCTCACGACAAAGATATTAAATATTCACCGAATACGAGTTTATCATACACCTTTTTCTTGGTTAACAGAAAAAACGAAGAGAATGGTTTCTAAGTAAACCTTGTTATTGCATTCGGGGAACATTTTGATGGTAAAAGAGAAAAGGGATCATTTTCGATTCCGTTGTAGCAGAGTTTACGTTTGGAAAAAAATTGTAGGGGCTAGGTTTAATTAAAAAAATATTTATTTGGACACTGTTCAATGATTCATTATCACACTTTATTTTCCCACCATCACTCTTCTATCTATATAAAAGTCACTCTTTACTCGTCTATCTATAAACACCACTCTAACCAAAAGTTGAAATTGACCGCGATCTTTATAACCTCATGACTGTTATAAAAAAGATATTGGTCAGCTGTCATATGGACGATCGATCGAATATCACCACACTGAACCATGAAATGATTTTTTTTATAAATTTATCGATATAATTGCTCACACGTCCCGCACTTCGTTATGTCAAAACAACGTTCAAACTTTATGTTGGCTCCGTACAGAGGAAAGACGAGTCGTCGTGACCAATCGCAACTCGTTGCTTCCGTTGCCCGAGACCGGCTTTTATGGAAATGGGTTTTGATGGGCATCAAAACGCCTTTGATTGTATCGTCTGAGCGCATATACAGACAAGGCAAATTCTTGAATGTAGTAGAATCGAGCATAATCCTAAGCCTGTGCAAAGTTTTTTCTCAGCAATTACGCAACCAATCGTGCTGATTTTAGGCTCAATCGAAAGAGCATCGCTCAATTAGTCAAAAGTTCGCTTTTCAAGCCGCCAAATGACTCCTAGGCTCTACAATTAGCGAAAATGTCATAAAATTTTTACCCCCACCACCGCGAATCGTCTTGTTTAGAGATAATATAGACTCGGCGAGCCTCGGGACAGCAGACGACAGAGCTGTCAATGTACTTGTCCCGAGACTCTACCGAGTCTCTTGATGTTATCTTTGAATTTTGAAAAGTTCAGAAAGTATGTTATGTATATTTTAAAACAATAAATTCAACAAAGCGGGCAAACTTAGATCAGTACTATGCCCAAGAAAATTGATCGAGTTGAGATGTTTTAGTTGCATTATCTTCGTGTAAATTTTCGTACCATCACAACCAGAGCATCCGTGGAGCAAATCTTTTTGAAAATATTTTTCAATTCGTTATGCCACAATAGAAGCCAAAAAGTATAAATACTGAGCACACATGTTGCTCCAGGAAATTTCTAAAGTTTGTCCGTATACGTTGCGTTCCAATGAAACGAATTTTTATACTTCCAGAAAAAACGAACCAAAGATTTTCTGACATTTTTTTTAATTAATCATGCCACAACTCAAGCATACCACACATTGGGCTCAATAAATTTTATGAGCTTTGAAGGGCCTACAATTTTTTGAATTAGTTACAGGAGATAAAACTATCGTAAACGTAATTCTGGCAATCGACCATAAAATGTGATGTGAATAAATATTCGTCCACATTGGTTTCATCTCAATATGTAAAAAATCATTCATTTTATGCGTATTTATCTGGGTTATTGAGAACCAAATATCGCATCTTTTTGTCGGGATAATTTTTTCGTTAAGATTTTAATGAATCCAAGTAGAACAACTCGCAGTACTACTTGGATTCATGTAAATATCAACGAAAAAATTATCCCGACGATAGAAATGGATGGCAGATATTTTCCGAAATTTTTCGTTTTAGATAAATGAAAATAGTAAAAATCCCCTCCCGGGGAAAAAAACCCGGACAAGTACATTGGTGGTCCCTCGTTTTCCTATGATATCACGAAAAATCATACAAAAGATCCAAAACTCCACTGAAAGCAATTTGAAAAAGTGTTTACCTATTTTTTCATTTCGAAATCACAATAAATTTTACGTTGAATTTGTTTCCACAGAAAAAAACAGTAGTTGAATCATTAAAAAATTAGCGTAATGAAGATGTTCGGGATTGAGCGTGTCCGCGGTAGTAGGTAAACAGAGCGGATTCTAACGCAGGTCCTCCGAGGGGGGTGCGGGGACGGGGGAACAGCGGGGGTGACGTCACGCGGGGAAGGGACCTAGGTAGCGGGGTCAGTGGGGGGGGGGGGGGGGCAAGTCGGGATGGAGGGGAAGAGGATCTAAGGTGAGGGGTGTGTGGGAAGAAGGGGGAAGGGATTTAGAGACTCATAAGTTGGAGAGAGATGATGAGATGGGAAGGATAGTGAGTGGGAAAGAGATGGTGAGATGGGAAGGATAGTGAGTGTGAAAGAGATAGTGAGATGTTAAACATAGTGAGTAGAAGAGAGATGGTTCTATGTGAAGGATAGTGAGTGAGAGAGAGACACTTAGATATAAGGTGTAGTAAGTGGAAGAGAGATGGTTACATGTAGAAGAACAGTTTAGCGGGAAAGAGATGGTGAGATGGGAAGAATAGTGAGTGTGAAAGAGATGGTGAAATGTTAAGCATAGTGAGTGGGAGAGAAAGATACTTAAATGTAAGGTGTAGTAAGTGGAAGAGAGATGGGTACATGTAGAAGAATAGTGAGTGGGAGAGAGATGGTTAGATATAAGGGATTGTAAGTAGGAGAGATGGTCCGATGTGAAGGATAATGAGTGAGAGTGGAACGGATAGATGTATGGGATGGTAAGTGTGAGAGAGATAGTTGGATGTAAAAGAACGGTGAGTGGGAAAGATGGTTACATGAATGGGATAGTAGGTGGGGGAGAGATAGCTATATGTAAGAAGAACAGTGAGTGCGAGACAGATGGTTAAATATAAAGCAAGGTAAGTGGGAGGGAGATAGGTAGATAGGAAGGATAGCGTATATATGCCCTTATTTAATAATTAGAGGAAGCGTCTAAGCAAGGGCGGTAACACCAATAATTTTTTTTTATCATAAGTAAAATGCATGCTGTCAAAGGGAAGAGGTGGATCTTGAAATTTTCATCAGATGAGCAGTTTATAAGTTGACGTCGAGATGGATAGATGTGCCAGCATGTATACAGTCCACCCAATGAAAAATCCATTGGATTTGACTAAAAATGAACTTGCATCAATTCCTAAAGCTTTGCTTATAAAATATTATGGCAAATTTGTTACTATTCTGTGGGATCGTTTACCAGAGCATTTGCAATGTGATAATGAAATACAGTCATATTGTAGATGTTATGATCATTTTAATCCACCATGGGAGGTGGATCACGTTGATACCACTGGACCTATGCGTCGAGATTGTAAAGAATGTCACATGATGGAACAACTAGTGCATATGTATGCGATTCAACGCACCAAGGATCCCCGCGAATTGACAACACGCGAACTTCAGATTATATCACCAACTGCATTTAAAAAATATTTTAGTGAATTCACAGATATTCTTTGGGATCGTTTACCAAAATATTACCAATGTGACAGTGAAATTATATCATATCGTCGATGTTATGAACATCTGAATACATCTTCAATGAGCGATCACGTCGATGCTCCCATACCCCAACGTCGAAATTGTTGGCAATGTCAGGAAAAGCGTGTTTGAACCTGTTTAGTGTGATCATAGAGTAGGGAGATTGAGTAAAGGGGAGGGGGGAGGGGGGGGTAACGTGTTTCAACTTGTTCAGGATGCACGCTGCATTGGATGACGTAACCACGAAGATTGGCTGCAAGTAACGTGTTGGAACACGTTAGGTTTAGGGTGTCTGGATGGGGTGGGGATAGAAAATCATCGAGAAGGAATCCAGTGCATCATTCGACAACAGTGCGAGCTCCAAGTCAGACGCAAACTTCGAAACTTACTTAAAAACCTTCATTACTCCGAAAAAAATACTGTGAAAAATGGCTTTCGATATGGTCAACAAAGTCGCCACGTTGGAAGGTTACAACACAAAAAAATTGAACGAACTGGAACTTGAGAAAGATTATCCGATCTACGATATACGAGTTTTGCAAACCAAATTTGGAAAAAGATATCTGGCCGACATCATGGGTGAATTCACAGTTTTTCTACCATCGAGGATTGTGAAACTTTTCGATCAAAACGAGAACGTATTCAAGGAGATGTTGGATGCTGCACATCAAAAACACCTCTACATGGAATATTTTGGTGGAGACTGGAACAAAATCGAGTTCAAGTGCCTTCAAAACTCTTCGTTGTAAAAAAATGAAAAATATTGTGAAAATAAAAATGTTTCAATAAGTTCATCGTTGTAAGAGAAAAAAATAATTATAAAAATGTAATGTATGATGATCATCGATGTACAAAACTGTAATGTGAGAAGAGAGGAAGATTGGTGTGTTCAATAAATAAAAAAGAAAAACAATGTATACTTTAAAAATGTCGTTTTTATTGAAAAATTCCCCTGTTACATAGTGCATGATAGACAAACAACCAACTTTTTAGAGATTTCACATTGGCCATGGCACAGTTATATTTCGAATCGAGGGGGTGGTGGTGGGGACAATCAGGACGAATTTTCGGCAACTTCCGCAGCGATGGACAGTCCAGAGTCTCCATGTCGACAATTTCTGTTGCTACATCCAAGAAGCTCGATAACCATAAGGACTTCTCGCATCCTTTCACGTATACGGCATGAGCGTGTTGTAAGATGATGTGGATGATCGGTTTCACTGCATCGTATGGTATACTGCCGTAATCCCATGGCAGTCCGTGGAAATTGCGTTGCAACCATTTGTTTGTCGTTTTGTATCTGGCTGGTAGAGTGTTCCATGCGTATGGCGGTTTGAAGAAAAACGTTAGAGGCTCTGCATTTTTGTCGTTGACTCGAACAATTGATATTTCTTTGAGAACAAATTCATCGCCTGGTCCCTTGAAGCCTTGTAGATCGACGATGAAGTCCATCTCGACTGATGCTCAGTGAGATCACTAACAAGATTTTATACCATTTTTCTGACCCCACCACTTATGGGATTGTATTCCACAATACGATCATGTAAAATAAGGCAGTATGCACATGTATGTGCTGGAATATTCGCTTTTGTTTCAAATTCGAGACGTACATCCACCGGGCCAGACTTAAGGGAATCATTTTGTTTTGAGCAATCGATCACAACAAGCGGCGCATATTTTAGAAATTCCGTCTTGTTCAACCACGGCTCAGCCTCCTTGTTGTAGTACATGGATTGGAAGTTTGTGTACATATCATACAGTAGTGCATATTGATTTTGTTTTATATTCAAATTCATGTTGCCATAGGGATAACATTGTGAATTTAAGTACAATTTTACATCGGTTACGTTACAATGATCGAAGCGACTCACATTCTTTTGTTTGTTATTTTTTCGATCTGTTTGAAATGCAAGAATAACATATCGTGGCTTTTCAAGCTGTGTAGAAGTCTTGACAGACCATACATGTTTAGAGGTGGCAGGCAGCATCGGGTATTCATACAGTTCCCACGTACGGAAACTTATGGGAATTGGTGTGTCTTTAGCGATAAACTTTAGAAGCTGAATTTTTCGTTGATCCGCCACGGTCACATATGGTACAAGCCATTCTATTTTCAGTAATACAAGCCTGTAATCTTCAACAGCCGTCTGTATAATGGCGTTGTCATCGGTCCGCGATCTCGTCAAAATCAACTCGTGCTTCGCGTTCACTATAATTTTTCGATAATCTTCGGCAAAGCCTAGCAGCATACTCAGTGGTATGCAGTCATCAAAGTTACCCGATACATCCACGATCTGCTTCGTTTCATCAACATCCAGCCAACCAGTGTTTTCAAGCATGGCGCTTCTGGCTGGAGTTAGAGATGTGTAACCCTTAATGAGGCTCGTAATACCTACATTCTTATTACGGTCGATTTCGATGGCATTGAGTTCATAGCGGACTTCATCGAATAAATGGCATATAGCATTATTAACGAGACTTGTTGCAGCTAGCGGCGTACCATCGTTCTTCGTTAGTTTTCCACAAATGTGGATAGAACTTTTGCTTGGCAATATTGATAGATCTTGATGCTGGATTGAAATACGTATTTCATCACTGTTGTTGTAGGTTGATGATGCATATGGTTGATGAGCGTGAACCTCATAGTGTATGATGGATTCATCGAAGATGACAGGTGTTTGAATATTTACGATTTCTTCCTCCATTGCACGCAGCAGATGCACAAAGCACAAAGCAAATAATTCCTTACTCGCGTATTCCACGAACTCTGAGACCTAAATTCTTTAAAAGTAACAGGTTTTGAGGTGTTAGCACTGTGGGCGTCGGTCGGTGACTGGTTTCTCGACTCCATGATAGTTTATTATAAGATATTCTGTTATAGATTATGCCCATTAGGATTTTATATGTAATCGTACAGTGATGACTTCACCACGAAAATTTACTAAATCCCCGTCCTGATCCACAATACGGAGCTGTATGTTATCAATTGTCCGGCTCGTGATTGGTAGGTAAATGACGTGTGATGGCACTTCAATGATTTTATATCCAGGAGGTACAGATGGAAAAAATTCATGAATTGTATGAGCTTTTTTACCATTAATGTATGCACCAGTGGTAATGTTACATTCAACACGTAAGGCGTTTACTTTAAGAATGGCTACAGGTAGATCAGATGCATGTCTTTTATTTGCTTCTAAAAGGCATGGTTTAAATCCCAGTAGATGTCCGATTGAATCAATAGGTGTAAAAAGAATAGGATAATCACACTCGATTTCACTGCGCAGAGTATTATTATTCGGCTTAAGCTTGATTTTTATGTTTTTGCGTGATAATTCTGCTTGTAAGTACTTCTCAATATCCTGTATTTCATAACTGCCCGTTGGTATTGTTACTACTTCCTTCCCCACGTAAAATTTATTGTTGCCAACGTCTATATTGGGAATAGAATTAAATGTCAATAGCTCAACGAGACCAAGCGTATAACTCTTATGAGGTAAGAGTTCAATGGGAGGAAAAAATTGCGCCTCAAGTATGGAGGATGATCCAGATATGGTCAATGTTAGACTATCATCCATGATGCTGGTGAATTGTTAACTAAACTCACAATTCTACAATTCACGTTTATATAGTGTATATTTGTCTCGACGATTTAACTGTCCACAAAGAAACTTGAGACACAGGTGTCCACATTCTATCGTATCGTATTCTTGATACCTTTTATAATTATAATTTACGCTACCAGCATCGAAATAGTTCATGAGTTCGGATGGGGGTAAAAGATTACCAAAACTATCAAAGTAGAAAATTTTTTGTCCGACTTTTTTATATGCTACCCAATGTGTGTAAGGGCCCACATCTTCATCCAAATTCACGATTCCCGATTCATGCTTGAGGGGTCCACTTGCAGGTAATGTATCACGCATGTAAACCCCACGAAAATGTGAAATTTTCATGATTTTTACATATTTCCATAGATCGATATCGGTGAGAGCTCGATGTGGTAGCGTTATTATACGTTTTTTGACCCGATGTGAAGGCCTAAACCCTGCTTATACGGTTTAAAATGTAAACCTTTACCCAAAGCAATGGCCTCAATCGTTTTATTATGGCGCTTATTCTCTACCAATTCTTCTTTAGCCGCTTGCGCGGCATTCACAGCATTGGCTATTGCAGCAGCACCACCAGACAAAGCACCAGCAGCGCTGAGCCCTGCAAAGATGGGTATGAGGAAGGGCAATAAACCACCAATTTTCCGGGGCACAGGTAGAATTCGAGGAGTGCGTACTTTGACACCCTTTACGCTCGCACGAGCACCTTTCAACGCAGACATGATGACTTTACGAGGATTATCGCTTCGCATCATCGCTTTCCTTGCAGCACCAATGACTTTTTTCAAGCTAACACTTTTTTGTGGCTTCATCTTTTTCACCGACTTCATACCCAAGCCAAATCTTGTTTTCGCCTTCATGATATTTGTCACAGCCCAAGCACTCGCTCTCTCGCCAATACTAGCGTCTTTGGACGTAACCCGTTGCCAAGCTTGGTCAGCCAACACTTTATCAGCTAAATGTCTCTCTTTTAGATTTTCCCGATTTTTTGAATATGCGATATCATGTACTCTGCATGCAGCGTCCAATGGGTTTATTCCAGGATCACCACGGGCAAGTCGTTTGACCAATTTTGTGCCAGGTCCACAATATTGATAGCCAGGAAGATGCAATTCGACGGGAAGACTGTTAATTAGACCATTGACCAAACCTTTACCAGATTTATCATATACGATCATCACCGTAGAGAGATTGATACTCGACTGATCTTCCCTCACGTTATAAAGTAGTATTTATATGGTGGTTCGTTTAGTCGCATTCGAGATGGTGTTCAAGAAACAAGTTTCAGGAGGTCAACTCCCTATAATAAATTTTGATAAATTTGTAGGTGATGGTGGAAAAAAGACACAAAAGCGTCATGGCAACCTATTGCCAGATAGCATACGCGCCGTGTTTTGTGGTCCATTAAATTGTGGAAAAACTAATGCATTACTCACACTGCTAATACATCCAAATGGCTTGAGATTTGAGAACATTTATCTCTATTCGAAGTCGCTGAAGCAGCCAAAGTACAGATTGCTCGAACAATTACTTGAATCAGTAGATGGAGTTGAATATTATCCATTCAACGAGCATGAACAAGTCGTATCACCAAGTGACGCCCGCTCGAACTCCATATTCATCTTTGATGATATAGCATGTGAAAAACAGGATAATGTGAGAGCATTTTTTTCTATGGGAAGACATGAGATTGTCGACAGTTTTTATCTTTGTCAGACATATACTCGTATCCCGAAACATCTCGTAAGAGATAATGCAAATTTCGTGGTACTATTCAAACAGGACGATATGAATCTTAAACATGTATACAACGACCATGTAAATACGGATATGACTTATGCGTGTTTCAAAAATATGTGCATGGAGTGCTGGAAGTCTGACAAATATGGATTCATTACGATTGACAAGGACAGTGAAATGAATGAGGGTAGATACAGAAGAGGTTTTGATTCCTTTTTAACCGTCTATGATAAATGAGTGTTCATTATTTAAAAAAGTGACAGTCTGAGGTCTGACTTACTGGTGGCAACATGAAGGGCGAACAACTTTTGAAAGAAAAAGACATATTGTGTCAACTTACTAAGGCGAGTGATGCAATCCGACGAAAACATCGAATGTTAAAGATTGATAGAGACAATGTGGAGCAGAAAATGCAGGATGTATTTAAACCGATAGTAGGCCCATTAGAGAAATTAGTTTCATATAAAAAGAATGTGAACCCAGAAATTAAAGATGAAAAAGGTGATATCAAAAAGGAGGAGGAAGACGATCGACATATTGAAGAAACTCAAGAAGACCCGCTGCAAGGCACTTCTTTTAATAAGGCTCACGATAAGGCATTTATTGATCAAAATTATGATGATGATGATGTTGATGTTGGTGATATGTTGAATGATAATGTTGATGATGATGATGATGACGATGATGATGATAAATCATCTGGAGATGTTGATGAATTAATACGCGAATGTGTGGGACTACTACGTAGAAATAAAAAAACAACCTTGGATGTCTCATATGGAGTACGAAACTTAGCTGGTGATAAATTGATGATTGGTGATTCACCGATTCATTTCGGAATTAATCATATTCGTGTCGGAGGTCGAAATT
Source organism: Rhimphoctona megacephalus (assembly GCA_963989365.1). Classification (NCBI taxonomy): domain Eukaryota; kingdom Metazoa; phylum Arthropoda; class Insecta; order Hymenoptera; family Ichneumonidae; genus Rhimphoctona; species Rhimphoctona megacephalus. The sequence goes on from OZ022423.1 coordinate 1,485,453, forward strand.
ATCCGAAAACTATCGGATTAGCTGAGTTGTTGTTCAAAAAAGTGCCAAAGTTTAAATATTTCACCCCAAACGATTTGGAAAATTATGCTAAAATTGTCATTGCTACAAATGCTCACAAAAAATGTTATAAACGTAATGGTGCAATACGTCACAATAAAAGTTATAAATTTAAAAATTACATATCGAACATAATAACAAAAAATAGTGGTAGTGAGCATATGGGTGAAGGAATACCGCAGTATAAAGTGGCAAGAAAAAACACCTCTTTCGAGTATGTTCATTGGGATGATCCGAATGAGCTAGTGGATCGTCTTCGTTTACTGCTTGCATCGCAAGCTGCTGGTAACTCCTCCCATTCCAACGAAATCATATCAATTATTGAGGAACTCCGTGAAGCTGAAATCATTTATTAACATGTGCGAGCTCTTTTTTTTCACGCATTCACAACATGACCGTCGATGTGTTCGGACGCCAATTGAATAGAGATGGTGCGGGTCCTCCCGGTAAACCAGGTACTGGATTTAAGACTACAGCAGACGGTGATTATGATTTGGAAGGAAAACGGCTGGTCAATGTTGGTTCGCCGATAAAAGATGATGATGCTGTAAACCTCCGTTCGTTTATCGGTGGGACTAATCATAACACGGTCTTACTACGTGATTCAACGAAACAATTTTTTGAATCGAATATAACGGCTCTTGAAAAGCGTGTAAAAGTTGATCTCACCAACCTCCGTGCTGAAATAGACAATTTGAAAAGTGCGATCAAGGATCTCAACGGTGACGTCAGACTTTTAAAAGATGTCAAAATCGGTGAGAAGCGGAAAAAGCCTTCAAACAACTATCTTGAATCTATGATAAAAAGCGTTGCGGGGGAGAAATAATGAGTGAAAAGAAACGTGCTGTGGTGGAGGAGTTGCATAAGCCAGCTCGGCGAAATTATCCACATCGACATGTGGATATACGCGGCCTGGATGAGACGTGGCAAGCTGATCTTGTAGATATGTCTGCATATGCACAACACAACTCCAAGCATAAATTTCTCCTCACCGTCATCGATATATTTTCGAAATTCGCCTGGGCCAAACCATTGAAGTCGAAGAGTGGAAAAGATGTCACCGCTGCAATGGAGTCAATTCTCAGCAAAGGACGCGTACCGAAAAACCTCCACGTCGATCGGGGAAAAGAGTTTTATAATACGAACTTTAAGGCGTTGATGAAAAGGAATAATATACACTTGTATTCTACATATAGCAATTTAAAAGCATCAATTTGTGAGCGCTTCAATCGTACACTTAAGAATAAAATGTGGATTCAATTCAGTTTTCGCGGAAGCTGGAAATGGATTGATATTCTTGATATGTTAATTACTAAATATAATGATACTGTACATCATACTATTAAAATGAAGCCGAAAAATGTTAATGCTACGAATGAAAAACAAATACTGCATAATGTTTTCAATAGAACTGAGGTGTTGGGAAAACTGCCGAAATTCAAAATTGGAGATAAAGTACGCATCAGTAAATTCAAGAATGTATTTGAAAAGGGCTATACACCGAACTGGACAACTGAAATATTTACAATTTATCGAGTGAGAAACACTAACCCCATAACATATAATCTAAAAGATCATCAAGAAGAGCCTATTGCTGGTGGTTTCTACGAGCAAGAGATACTCAATGTTAAATATCCCGATATGTATCTCATAGAAAAAGTGTTGAAGAAACGTGGCAACAAGTTACTGGTGAAATGGTTGGGGTTTAATAATACTCATAATAGTTGGATAAATAAAAATGATTTGTGACCAATAAATTGTAAACGAACAAAGCGTTGAGTTTTTTTTCTTTAATCCCCTTACCCAAGTGACTACAGGTCAACTTCTTTCACTGCATGTCTCAACAGATTTGAACTTGTATCAGGTAGAAAAAAGGATCAAACACATAGGGTATAGAGACGGTATTTTATTTATTATTTTTTCAAAAGTGTGCAGACAAATGGTTATATTTACACCATTCATCTCACATGGAAAATGTACAGAAAAATGCTTATATTACACCGCTTATCTGACATCATACGAAAAATGTATAGAGAAATAGCTTATATTTACACCATTCATCTCACTTCACATGAAAAATATACAGAAAAAATGCTTATATGTACAACATTCAACTCATTTAACATGAAAAAATGTACAAATTTCTCTCTCATATTGATAATATGTTGCGTTGGTGACGTTTTTTTCACATTGGTATTCTATAATGCCCCCATGGTAACGTTTCTACGGTTTCAGGTATGATATACCGCTTATCGTCGTAGGGACTCAGAGCAACTTTGGTCTCAGAAATTGTATACACCTCGTGTAATACAGATCTGATGCATGATTGTTTTCGAGTCATTTCGATCTCTTTTTTTAAACATTGCATATAATCATGAAACGTGATGGTTTTTGTTACCACGCTATTTTTAACACCCTTAACCTTCTTCGTATCCTTTTTTCCTTCAACTCGTGACGCATACATTTTTGCTCTGAGCCCAACGAACTCAATCATAATCGCCCCATTGTTTTCATCTTTCATGAGCCCTGGAACTTTCTTGTTAACAAGCGGTATACCATACATATTGTCAATTGTATAGTCGCTCGTATCAAACTTATGAATGTGCTGTTGCATATCATGATATACATCCTCGCAGTGGATGTGATAAATGAGACTATCGGTATCTGTATACATAACTTTACACCGGTCACCATAGAGTGGCATCATAAAATCGTGGTGAAATTCGTACAAGCACGTTTTTGAAATATCAAGTATCGCCATACCCACGTATATTGGTTTGTTAAATTTTATCTCAAGCTTGCGCAATTCTATAGCAATTAAGTTTTCTGAGAATACACTGCGACTATGGAAATTGGGCTTCGCGATCATTGCTTCTGCGCCATACCTGCCGTCCCATCGCATTAAAAATTTGACAATCACATGGTTACGCACATTCTCCATCGTTTTTCCAAACACTGCGTTATTCATTAATTTATATAAATTTTTCTCAAAATCATTTTTAGCGTTCATCCTAAACCGTGTATTTAGCTCGATGTAACTACGTAACCATGGAGACTGTGTAAACTCCAATATTCTATGAATTTTGGAGAGTTGAAGTCCATGGCGCAGACATTGCTGCAAGGTACGGTAATGTATAATGTAACGCTTTTTGTTGTGCAGTGTTGCAAGCAATTTCTCTTGTCGTTTGCCAGGAGGTTTCTCGTGGGTTGGGCAAAACGGTAAGTCTACGTGCAAATCATGCAATTGCTGAGGATACTCTAAATCTATCTCAAGAATGTAACCCTTTGGTGAATCCAGCGGAATAGACTGTACATCGAAATTGGAAACGTCTTCGAACCATCGAAAATCGGAATAGGGTAGAGGTTGACTCATAGCCCATCCGTATAAATTATTGACATCATAATACATTAAATATGAGGATGGTTTCGATGGATCATGTGTCTCCATATATTTATTATTGGCACACGCATATCTATTTGAGCATTGGCTTAGGCCGCCGCGTATACCTCTCTCCACGAATAATACCATATCGATGTCAGTGAGCAGTTCAAATTTAATTTTTGTATGCTTTAACATCGCATCCCAGGTGTATCCGGGGAGAGTGTAATAATATGCAGGGTCAAGACCATAACTCTGCTGACATGTATCCCGAAAGTTTTCAAATACGTCTGCCAATAATAAAATATCTGTCTTTAAATACAAATCGCTATATTGGCCAAGCGTTTGAATGGAAAACCGCTCCCAGACTCTTTGTGCGTGAGCGTACTCAGTCTCACTTATGGTACTATCAGTCAAGGAACTATAAAATGAATCTTGACTTGGTAAGCAAGTGTCTTCCAATTTATCAATGTTATCGATGTATTCATATGGGAAAACACCTTTTCGAGTCAATAGATTAAAATCGTCTGATGCTATATTCTGAAATTGTGATTTTACAATTTTAAGTTTATCTTTTGTCAGAAATGAAGCTAGTTTATCGAGACTGGTATTAAGAAATTTGAATGAATCTATAAACCGAAGTTTGACACGATTTGAATTTTTTTTGTTAGGGCTTCCTTCATGCCCAACGGTCTTAGTAAAAGAAATATATTTTTCTTTTGTTATAGGAAGTACATCGATTTTCCCTTCAAACGCTGTGGCTACATCCTTGATTATAAAATGAGCATCGTAGCCAGATAAATTGTGAAATACTACTGGTATAAAAAATGATTGTTTATAATTTAAGTTACAATTTGAATGTGCGGCGCCTCTATAATTCCCAGTCAAGTGACAATGATCGCGAGCGCGTATATCTCCTCGTTCAAACGGTTTTTCGCAAATATGATAGTGGGTAGCATTTCGAAATTTCACCCAATCATTTAACGTTAACTGTTCCATGGCACGATTATTTTTTAAAATGTCCTCCACACGAAACGCTAAATTTTTCATCTCCTCGACGAACCACGATACACAATCGGCACTGCGGCGAAAAGAATATCCCGAAAGGGACTCGTCATACGCACAACTTACGTAGTATCCAATACTAAAGACTTCATGATGCTGGTGTCGATTTTTTTCAGCCATTAGTCCTCCAGTTTTTGACAAAACACATTCAAGGTCGGCGTATACGATGAATGGTAGACGCTCCTTGTGATGAAAATTCTGAAACTCCAGACACTTTTCCGTCTCGGATGGTAGTTGGATCGCACAATCATTAATTTGCCCGCAGTCCACCTCATGCGATTGCAATTTTTCACTCGTTCCGAAGTAATGTAAACACCTGCAACATAAGAATTTACTTAAGATTCGAGGTCCTATATGTTTCAGAGGGATATAATTATATATATTTATAAATTTATTTATTTACCGATCGCAAATGTATTTCCTCTTTTTGCTGTTGGTTAGTTGTGAGCTCACGAGGCGTGATAGATCTTTGATCCACGCGTAGTGTCCTTCATTCTTTCCATAAAAATCATCGATGTACAGTAGGTTGACATGTCTTTCCTTTTTATGGTTACTGACGCGCGCAGGTAAAATTTTTTCACCCTTCAAATAATACACATTTATTGAGAGGTTGTTTAATACTTCAAATTTTGGAATTTTATCCAAAGTCATAGGAAAGACAATTCCATCGCAATTCAACACCGTTGAATAATGCGGATATGAAGACTCTCGCGCACTGTCACGTTGAGCTGGGTGGAGAGCGGCGACTACGGCCCATGCAAAACATGCCTGGTCCCGAGATCGAACGTTTACAACTGCTCTTTTGAGCTTTATGTGCTCCGGCAATACAATATGACATCCTGCACTCATCGGGTTATATTTGTTAATATTAACCGTTAAGTTCAGTATTCGAGACAATGACCACCCACTATCCTGTTCTTGAAATTCCTCGAGCAATGTTAACGTTGGCTCGACTACTTGTTGCTCATACCAATCTCTCAAATTGGTCGTTTCGAATAGTTCACAGTTTCGCGTATTGATACTTTTGTTCATCCGTTTATCACTCGCTACAAACTCGCCATTAAACATAGTGTTCACTTTTAAACTATTATACTTTTTAATAGAGTTTCTAACTTGCTCAATCACAATTTTACAAGCGTCTTGAAGGAACTGACGGGGTTCAACATGATTATAATTAATTACCGCGCCGGTTAATACGCGATTCTCGAATGCGCTGTCCATTTCACACCAGCTCAATCTATTATCACTAGAACCTGTACCTGTATGAACAAATCGTTGATGTGTGATATGTTTCAAACCTTCCAATCTAGCGATTTGAGCTATCAATTCATTTTGTAATCCAGTTATCAATCGTGGACGTTTAATTCGCGCTTGCTCGTTCAACTCATTTCGCGACTCTAGTATTAATCGCGGAGGTTTAGTTCGCGCTTGTTTATTCAACGATTTAATAAGTTCTTCACACTTTTCTTTCCACACATTGTATTCGTTAACTGAACTTATAAGCGCGGCTTCTTCGTGCAATTGTTGTTCCTCTGGGCTGATGTTAGGCATGGTGAAGGATAAACATAGATGTATACAGCTAGACGACTCGACTTAAAATGTGAAAATTTTCGTTGGTCTTGCTAGCAAAACCCAGTTTTGAATTAATATATATTGCTCCAGAGACTTCAGAGTGCGTCTCATCTAAACAGTGACAGGTCCAGACCTGACTCAGTAGGTGTATTGGGAGACACTCAGCTGGATTGAAAGACACATTCTCGCTGCTACATGGTGATTTGGCGGATGTTCACATTTCAATCATTATTGCTGTTTTTTTTTTAGTTTGACGAAGTACATTTGCAGTACAAGGAGAAAAAAATGTATTGACTGCTTTAGGATTTTTTCGGAGAAGGAGGGTGGACAAGGTGCAAAGCAGCTATTTTCACACCCACCTGCAGTCAGTGTCACAATTAAGATTTTCAAACGACTCGGTGGGTATACATTCGGACCCGAACGCATTCGAATTGAAAGAGACACTTTTTGGTATATGCTGACCAATTGGATTTCTACATTTCAACCTTTATTGCTGTCTTTATCCAAAGGGGTTTCCAGCAAAGGAAGAAAAAAATACACATTTACGCCGTCGTCTTTTAGCGAGGTCCTTACATTCTCATGGGTATATGGGGACAGATGTTGGCATTTCAATCACTAGTGCTATTTTTTTTTTTATTTTTTTTTTTTTATCCTAAAGAAATACATTCATCGTACAAGAAGAAAAAAAATATGTATTTGCTGCCTTAGGTTTTTTCGAAGAAGGAGGGTGGACAAGGTGCAAAGCAGCTTTTTTCTCACCCACCTACAGTCAATGTCGCAATTGAGATTTTCAAATGACTCGGTGGGTATACATCCGGACCCGAACGCATCCAAAATGAAAGAGACACATTTTTTTTTTGGTATATGCTGACTAACTAGATGTCTACATTTGAAACCTTATTACCGTCTCTTCATCCATTGAAGTACATTTTCAGGAAGTAAAAAAATATACATTGACTACCTTCGTCTTCTTGGCGAAGTTCGTGGAGAATAGAGCAGGTACAACGCAGCTATGACCTACAGACAATGTCATCATTGTGATCCCAAATGGCTCACTGGGTGCAAAGAGAAACTTGGTTGGAGTGAAAAAAGGACGCATGCTCGCTGCTGTATGCTGACCGATCTGGTGCCTACATTTCAACCTTTATTGCTGTCTTTTAATCTTGGGAGGTTACATTTTCGAAACAGGAAGTGGAAAAAAGTGTATTGCTTTAGCGTTTTTCCACGAAACCGTTGGAATGGTAGAGGGGTGCAGGACAACTATCGTCTCACTGACCAACAGAAGATGTCACAGTTCAAATTTTCCAAGGGTTGAGAGCAAATCACTGTAGTGTGTGTAAAAGTTCAATTTTGATTTTCGAAATGGCGCAAGTTCATGAAGATGCTGCAAACAATATCGATGATGAAGTTATGGAGATATTGGACGATGTTGAGGAATGGTTTGATGATATGATTGTGGAAGAGCCGTTTAATGAAAATGAAGATACGAACAATGATGGTGGTTATGTTAGTGATTTTGATACCGATGAGGTGAAGAAAACAGTGAAAAGACTTACACCGGCGCAGTTGGAAAATCTCAATAAAACTTCGAAGTATTGTAAAAGTGTATATTATTATATAACCGATTATGGTCCGAAACTCTGCACGATATGCACTGTGGAAGATAGCGACACGATTGTTCCGCTTAGATTGATTAAAAAACACAAGACACAGCAGTTCGAGGCAATGTCGATTAAGTATTGCGACTCATGCAATTCACCGCTATGTCAAATTATCGCACAATCGGAATGCTCAAAATGTACCTTCTGATGGGAGAATTACGGTGAGTACATATTTTGAAATACTATAAATGATGAAAATAGTTATCAAGTCATAAAAATATTAATTGACAATTGTTTTTTTTCTTGTCTGTTACAGAGGCAGGCATCCAGATGGTTTACATCAGGATACATCTTGATTCCATATTATTGTATTCCATATTAAATTAATGTATTTCGTATTTTGATATTTTATTGTATAACTATTTTATTTTAAATGTATTATAAATGTTGAAATGAAAACAAATGTGTAGAACTTTGTTCTAATATTATTAAATAAGAGTACTTAATAAAGTTAAATAAGAGTAAGTAATTATTATTCAATAAGAGAATTATTATTAAATAAGATCATACGCGATCCTAACTATCTATCCATCTCTTTCTCACTCACTGTTCTTTTACATCTAACTATTTCTCTCACACTTACTATCCCTTACGTCTAACCATCTCTCCCACTCACTGTTTTTTCAACATGTAACTATCTCTATTCCACTCACTATACCTTACATCAAAGTGTCTCTCTCCCACTCCCCATTCTTCACATAGGATCGTCTCTCTTCTACTCACCATGTTCAGCATCTCACCATCTCTCTCCAACTCACTATCCTTTCCATCTCTTCATCTCTTTCCCATTCACTATCCTTTCGATCTCCATCTTTTTTTCACTCATCATTTTTCCTATCTCACCATCTCTCTCTAACTTATGAGACCCTAAATGCCTTCCCCTTCTTCCCACACACCCCTCCATCTAGACCTGCACTCTGTTTAACATCTCACTATCTCTTTCACACTCACTATCCTTTCTATCTCACCATCTCTTTCACACTCACTATCCTCCCCATCTCACCATCTCTCTCCAACTTATGAATCTCTAAATCCCTTCCCCCTTCTTCCTACACACCCCTCACCCTAGATCCTCTTCCCCCCCCCCCCACTGGCCCCGCTACCTAGGTCCCTTCCCCGCGTGACGTCACCCCCGCTGTTCCCCCGTCCCCGCACCCCCCTCGAAGGACCTGCGTTAGAATCCGCTCTGTTTACCTACTCGCGGTGTAGCGTGAGCCACGGGCCGGGGTTCAAGCGCCGCCACGAGTGTCGCCACTAGCCGGGACTCAACTTCACGGGCAGCGAGGGGCTCAAGCTGTCGGGCGCTAGTTCAGGCGCTCCCGCGGGCGTCGCCACCTCCTGGGCCGGCTTTCTCTCTCGACCGACGCGACGCGCTACGCATGCCCGCGGCGCGTCTTCATCGATCTCCGTATTGATTCCAGTCAGTCTTGGATCCGGGTACGAAGCGTGTTCACGCAGCAACTTTCGCCTCCAAATTTATTTTTCGGCCATTAGTTAGATTACGGGACTTTTTATCAAAACTATTGCGCTAGCATTGATCGGGAACAGTGTAAATCATACGGGACTATATTTCGGGTTGGATTATTCCCAAATTATCGGGATTTCGGGAGATTACGTTCGGCCCCTCACGAACACGCTTCGGTCGCCATCTTCGTTCACCTGCACACACAGTCGACGAACACCGGATCCACCAAGGGCCTACGCAACGGGTTATATCGGGTAGGGCCTCAACCATTGTATCGCTCACGTGTCTCAACGGGTCAATAAAGATCACCATAACCTTTTTCACGTCTCCGCGTGTATTTATTCTTTTCCACCTACACCAGACTCCATCACAAAACATTTTGGTACTTCGAGCCGGATCTGGTGGTAAGTGCGCACGGAGTGAGTGTGAAAAGTGGTTGTGGAATTAGTGGGAACGGTCTCATCGGGTTTGTTCACGGCGCATCTAAGCTCAGCGGTACTTCAAGGCCTCACGACTCAACGGCAGTACGCGCGTGGTTCGGGCTCACCGGGCGGCCATCTTGGTCATCTACCGCACACGCTCAACGACTCTTCGAGTCCTCAACGGTTTTTTCGCATTGAGTCATCGCATCGGGTAAGTTTTCCTCAAACTTTGCAAGCAAATTCTCAAGTGCGGGAAGATGATCAAGTGCGCGGTCGCTGACTCGCAGCTATTGCTTACGCTCTCTCAACAAGTGCGCTGCATCATTATCATTATTTCGCGACTCATTCTCGTCTCGCTCACCATGCTGCGCAGCCCGGTCGATACTCGGTCATCCGGTATGTCGCAATTGTTGATTGGTGCCCACAGACACTCGTTATAATCGCGTTTTTTCTCATCGGTGGTGCTAATTAACATTCGGCACCATCGTGACTCTGTTTGGTACTCGTTTTCACTCGTTCTGTTTCGCGCTCAACCCACGGTATGTCGCAACTGTTGATTGGTGCCCACAGCCACTCGTTATAATCGCGTTTTTCTCATCGGTAGTGCTAATTAACATTCGGTACCGTCGTGATTTTGTTTGGTACTCATTTTCACTCGATATGTTTCGCACTCAAACCACGGTCCGTTGCAATTATTGATTGGTGCCTACAGACTCTCGTTATTATCGCGTTTTTCTCATCGATAGTGCTAATTAACAGTCGGTACCGTCGTGATTCCGTACGGTACTCATTTTCAATCGTTGTTTTTTCGCGCTCAAACTTTCGGCACGTCGCAATTGTTGATTGGTGCCTACAGACTCTCGTGATTATAGCGTGTTTCTCATCGGTAGTGCTAATTAATATTCGGTACCGTCGTGGTTCCATTCGGTACTCGTTTTCATTCGTTGTTTTTCGCGCTCAACCATTCGGGACGTCGCAATTGTTGATTGGTGCCTACAGACTCATAATTATCGCATTTTTTGGTATCGGTAGTGCCAATTAACATTCGGTACCGTCGTGGTTCCATTCGGTACTCGTTGTCACTCGTTGGTTTTCGCTGTCAAATATTCGGTACTTCGCTTTCCGTGGTTTGGTGCTCGCAGACAGGTGACATTTCGCGGTCGGGTTCACAGCGCCATCTCGCACCTACCTTTTTGGACGAATTCGCGGGTGAATTACGCGGTGTTCGGTGCACTCGTTCGGTTCCTTCGCGTTGAAAGGTGGCAAATTTCGGGCGGTTTCGGGGCCACTTCGTCGAACAGTTCGGGTGACTCCGCGGATGATTTCGCGGTATCCTGTGCACTTCGCTCGGTTCCTTCGCGTTGACAGGTGGCAAATTTCGGGCGGTTTTTGGGGCCACTTCGTCGAAAAGTTCAGGCGACTTCGTAGGTGATTTCGCGGTATCCTGTGCACTTCGTTCGGTTCCTTTGCGTTGACAGGTGGCAAATTTCGGGCGGTTTTCGGGGCCAGTTCGTCGAACAGCATCGGGCGACTCGAGCTGTGGCTTTAGCGTTTGTTGGCTATACCCAGCACAGTCCTTTTGGGACTTTGCGTTGTTTGCTGCATCTAGGCTTGCTCTGGGTCTATTTTGCACGCATCTTTGACCTTGGTTTTCGCCTCTGATCGGGATACATCAAAGTTTCGGGCTGTTCCCTCATCCGGTTACGCTCAACAGGTACCATGTTGGACAGCGAGTCGACACTGCCAAAAACGGAGCTGGGCGACGGGCACGTCACCCTCATTTTACCCCCCGGGGACGAGACCGATCCTACGGGAGCACTCCTGCACAATCCGCATCACGTTCGGACAATTGGGGCCAGGCATCGGGAGCCTCTTCGGCGGGACCATCCTCATCGAGCTCAGCATGAGATAACGGGGCATTAACTTCATCCGCATCGGGAGCTGTCAGAGCGATGGTGCTCCTCGCAACGGGCCAAGCTAACCTCATCACACTTCACGGGTCTTCGCATCGGGTACGAATGTTGATCGACACGGGTTCGGAGATCACCTTTATCTCGGATGCCCTCGTGCGGCAGCTCAAGTTTCGCCGGGAAGCATCGGCAATACGATTATCGGGATCGGCGGGACGCCGACGGGCCACACGCGCGGGGTGGTTAGCGTAAGACAGGGATCAATCTACTCACCGGAATTAGTAGCAATAAAAGCTCATATTTTGTTAAAGTTAATGCCTACTCTTCCTTAATTTTCACCTCCTCACCTCTCACTAGCTCACCTGCAAGGTCTCCCACTTGCAGACTCAGAATTTCTCACACCTGGTGCTATAGACTTAATATTGGGAGCAGACATCTACGGGCAGATTATTCGGGAGAAGATCAAGCGGGGGGCCTCAGGGCACACCCATTGCACAGAATACTATGTTTGGGTGGATCGTTCTCGGTCCTCTGGGCTCTTCGCAACATTCCACTTGGTTGGGTCTTCACGCTGCCATTGATCACAGGTATCAAGCTCTTCAAGATCTTCTCACGCAATTTTGGGTTCAGGAAGAGGTGTCAGCATCGGGCGAATCGTCCCTCACTCCTGACGAGCAGGACTGTGAGGCTCACTTCTTATCAACGCATAGTCGGGACGCTGACGGGCGGTATGTCGTCAGGTTACCGGTCAAATCCGCGTCGGGAACTTTGGGTGGCTCATTTCATACTGCGCCTTCCTGCCTCATCGATTGCAAAGCAAGCTCGGTCGGGATATAAATTACAAGGGGCTTTACGACGCGTTTCTCGGGGAATATGAATCACTTGGGCATATGGTTCGGGTCTCGGACAGGTATCCAACCCGCGGTCCAGTTTACTATCTGCCGCATCACGGGGTACTTACCACCAAATTACGCGTCGTATTCAACGGGTCGTGCAATACGGACTTTGGGAATTCGCTCAACGACATTTTGCACACGGGCGCTAAATTGCAGCGGGACATTTCCGACGTCCTCTTGTGGGTCAGACGACATCGCTTCGTCTTCGCGACAGACATTGTCAAGATGTTTAGGCAAATTCGGGTGCATGAGAGCGATTGGGATTTGCAACGCATTTTGTGGCTGGACGATGGCGGGCGGGTCGTTCCATTCCACCTCACCACAGTTACTTATGGTACTCGGTCAGCACCATTTCTCGCGGGACGCGTTCTCCAGCAGTTGGTTAATGACGAGGGTGGGAAATATTCTGAAGCTGTCGTCCCTCTTACAAAGAGGCGATATGTGGACGATATTTACGGTGGTGCGGATCAGCTCTCAGATCTCATCACGCAAGCTGAGCAACTCACCGGGATCTGCACGGCGGGCTGCTTTTCTCTAGCCAAATGGCAAAGCAATCAGCCGGAGCTTCTCACCACGGTCGGGGTGACGTCATCCTCGGAAAGCTCTCGGATTTTCGAGGACTGTGAGATGAAGGTTTTTGGTCTCGCATGACTTCCGCACACGGACTCATTCAAATTCACGCCTCACACGTACACGGTCGGGGGCGGGATCACGAAACGCATCATTCTTTCAGAAATCGCGCGACTCTACAATCCGCTGGGCTTTCTCTCACCGGTGACGATTCGAGCCAAGGTTCTCTTACAAAGGCTTTGGTTGGAAAAGTTGGCCTGGGACGATCTAGTGTCGATGGAAGTTCGCAACACATGGGTCTCGTTTCGGCAGGACTTATCGCAACTCGGGACGGTTTCGGTGCCGCGGTGGCTCAACATCGCGACGGGTTCAACGGTTGAAATACATGGGTTTTCGGACGCATCGCAGCTCGCAATGGGTGCAGTCGTGTACGTACGGGTTTCGAGCGCGAGAACTAACGCGTCGGTCTCACTAGTCTGCGCAAAGACTAAGGTCGTGCCAATCAAACGGCTCTCCATTCCTCGCTTGGAGCTAGCAGCGGCGGGGTTGCTGGCTAAACTCGCACGCCACGTGCAGGAAATTCTGGGCCTTGATGATTCACGGGTATATCTATGGACGGACTCAATGGTAACGCTCACATGGGTCACCTCTCATCCTTCACGGTGGAGGGATTTCGTGCGGAATCGGGTTTCACTGGCACAAGAGCTCATGTCACGGGCACAATGGAGATTCACACCGGGTCGGGACAATCCAGCGGATTGCGCATCAAGGGGGCTAACCGTCGCACAACTCGCGAGATTTTTCATCATGGTGGGACGGGCCTCACTGGTTAGCAAAACCCTCATCCCATTGGCCAGCTCATCGCATCAGGGAGGATAACTCAGCGGCGCTCGAAGAGCGGCCAGGTCGCACCCTCACCATCGCAACATCCCACGCACCGGTCTTTGATCTTATTCTTAAGTACTCATCACTCACTCGGTTGTTGCGAATCACCTCATCGCTCTTCAAGGTGATTACAAGCCTGAAAAGAGAGGGCGGCGGTACATCGGGTTCAGCTATCACACCGGGAGACCTGGAGAACGCACGGCTTTATTGGGTCAAAGCCATTCAGGGAGCCCATTTCACATCTGAGCTCAACACACTCGCATCCGGCTATACTCTCCCGAAATCGCATCCGATCGCGCGGTTGACGGGCTTCGTAGATCATCAAGGAATACTCAGGGTGGGGGGACGGCTGAAGCACTCAGCCCTACAACCTGACAGCAAACATTCAGTCATCCTCCCTCGGGACTCACCGCTCACGAAACTCCTCATCGCTGATGCTCACGAGTGCACTTACCACGGCGGGACTCAACTCAGTAGCATGTGGGCCACTATGGCGACCCCCACTCCTATCCCCACTCCTGCCCCCACTCCTCGGTCTACCCCGCCGGCTCGGTTTGGTCGAGCGGTGGTGGGGGAGGTGGACGAGGTGGTTGGGGCGGTGGAGTGGGGGTGGAGGATAGAGTCGTCATAGCGGCCTGTATACTTTTTCAAATTTATTTATTAATTTTACATACACAACCCTTTGGATACATAATAATTGGATACATATAACAATAATAATGTTTGAGCTTAAGTACATAATAATAGCGTTTCATTGAAAGTAGAAAATGTGTAAGCGGTTATTATTATTATTAATGTGTATTGAGAACACTTTTAATTATATGGTTAAAATGGTTCGTCATAAGTTCATATGTTAAAGCTGCTTTAGAACTAGCAGATAGTCCGCTGTTAACACCCAACATTTCTAGTTTTTGACTAATTTTCTCTCGTATTTTTTCCCGTCTTGTTCGAATTTTACAACATAAACGCCGCCTTGAGATTTTCGGGATTTCTGATGCGATGGTTGTAACAACCGTATCCCGGCACGTTTTAACATCGCTGGAAACACGCTCGAGCCATGCTTTGTGCGTATTTATACTGAGCTCCTCTGCGAGTAGATAGAAGAACTCAGCTTCTGTAAAACGAATGTAGAACGGGTTGTCCTGCCACGCAGCTTCTATGTCGCGCCCCGTCTCTTTTTGAATAACCACAACGGGCTCATTAAGATATTCCTCATATTTCAGGATATAACGATCGCCTTTTACGACGGTGTGAAGAGACGGTGGTGGTGAGCTCTTTTCACCCGTAAAATAGGGGTTTTCTTCTTCTTCTTCTTCTTCTTCCTCAACGAACGGGGGGAGAGTCTTAACATACCAAGGGACTTCTTGTTTTCTATTTTTTTTGAAGAACCTCGTGATTGTCGAAAAGCATTTTTGAATATCAGCCCAGGCTGCAGAATCCAATGACACCCAGTTACCACTGTCACATGGAATATGAATTATTGGGTGTGGGTTGCTACTATTATAAATATTTAACCCAACCCATACACGTTTTGTTGTTTCAGGATTCAGATAGTATAATGCTGAGAACAACGACCGATGTGGTTTCAGGGTTGATGCTGATGCCGAAACGTGGCGCAGCTCCTTCTTCTTCTCAACAGAGGCCATGAAGTTTAAATGATCACCCACACTTTAACGCACACCAAAAACCATATACCGGTTTACTTCTGAATAGGTTTAAACTCTATGCTGTGGTACTGTCCGCCGTGGTATCGCATAAGTAATGCGTTGTCACGAGTAGATTTCACCATTTGTTCAAAAAGCTCAGCGTCTTCCTCGAACGCTCTTGTAAATCGCGACGGTAAATAACACGTAAATTGGTTTTCCACATCGATTGTAAAGCGTACCCCGTATTTAGAATCAACGCGACGAATATCAGAATTGTTATAGTCTTTGCTGGTGGATAACTCGGATAGTTTTTTGACTTCCAAGGAGGTCTGTATGTAGCTTATTTTGTTTATACGGGAAAAGTCCATCGTTGACTTTGAGATCCGTTAATTTATGCGTTAAAATATTTAACGCTGATCTTCTATTGATGACAGTTTTAATATGCACAATATCTTTCAAGAGCTGCTGCACGCGTAATTTCAGTTCACACTGTTTTCTTTGCATATGCTTTTGACGTGCACACATTAAACGATGGGAGCAGATAGCGGCGTTCAACGACAGACCTCTTTTTTATATAAGACATCCCCTCTCCGTAGTCAAGGCACACCCCCCACCACTAGGGCCTGTGCACACATCTCGTTTGTTACTAACCACGGAAAACTACAAGGCTTTCGTGGGCCTTCTACAAAATTCGTGACCGCGAGCAACAACTTTGAATACAGTATAAACTCTTTTTTCTAACAGGATCATGAATATTGGCACCGCGCACCTCTCTATCTATACTGCAGGTCTTATCAGAAAACAGGGTTAGAGATATAGGTCTATTCTTCTGATTGATGAAAGCGTTATAATAATCATACGCTATTCTGTCATTGCGCGACAAGTCGCCTGAAAATACGCTTCTGAACTTATTAATACCGAGCCCAGTACACATATAATGAAGAAACATAATGCAATACTGTCCGCAGCATTGTGAATCCGCACTCTGAAGTTGAGTAGCGCTGAATCTGAAGACTCTACAGTTTCTTCGGAGGCGGATGAGATGCTGTGGGACAATTGGGGGTAATCCGTAGCTATCGAAAAATCATCCGAACCCATTTCGATCGACGTAGATGGCGACCCAGCGGGTACCTGGCTGGTTGTGTCCATCGGTATTGGCTACGAATGCTGTTGGCCTAGCCCACACCTTAGGGATACGATCTGCGGAATATACGCCTACCATGTGATTCTTGATTTCTTGAAGACTGTGTAAAATTTGAAGACTGTTCATAACAGCTGACAGGTTAATCGGATTGTTGTTGTTGTTCTTCTTCTTCTTCTTCCTCGCGGGCTGCTACGATAGCGCCTCGTTCTTTGACGGTTTATATTCCCATAAAGAATTAACACGGTCGTTGTAAGATAACCACGTTTTAATTTTTGCGGCGTTGTCTAGAGAGCATCTGTATACACCTGTTTTTCGTAGCATCCCGTGATGTACGCAGTGCGTTTCGACCTCAGGAAGGTTGTGGAACGAGGGATCTTCCAGATCTTCTTCCAAATTTATAATGAAGGACCCTGTGAGATGTGCCAGATATTTTGATTTGACTGATCCTCTTGTAAACACACGATCAGCGTCTAACACTATCTTTTTCAAAATAATATCTATATCGTGTAGGGACGTGGATCCTTCGGACCATCTTATTCCATGGTAATTGCGCTGTAACCAGTCGTTTTCTCTCTTCAAACTACACGATAATTCATTATAGTTATGAGGAGGCTTTATTATCCAGTGTCCAACACACGAATCGTGCACCGAAACCACCGCTACTTCTTTAGGTATGAAAGTATTAAATTTATCTTTTAAACCTTGTATGTCTACAATGATACCCATGATAGAGGTGTACGTGTAGCTGATGCTTAGCGATAACTGAAGATACCGGTGGCTTGTAGTGCTCTTTTTATTCAACCGTTGAAATCTACAATTACCTGCCGTGATGAATCAATTTCCAACACATTATCATACTCAGCATACACAACACAGTTAACCGTTGAGGTTAGTGCTTCCTCGAAGCGTACTTCTATTCTGACACTACCGTGGCGTACTAGATTCCAATGGGTATTACTATTTGCCGAAAAGTCGGGTGTAAGGTCAAAAGCAAATATACAATAACCCAGGGGGTAGGTGCTACGCGAAATCGTATTACCTTGATTTAGGAAATGAATACCAGTACCTGAAAACAAAGTATGATAGGCATCTACGTACAGAAAGGAGGACCCAAAACGTGGTTGTAATGCCTTTGAAGGTATCTGCACCCCATCCAGATATAAAGAAACATAATTAATTTTATAATTGGGAAAGTTAAAGGGATTCAAGGCACGGTTACCATTAAAAGCCTTATTATCGACAAAACCGATGATGATTCGCTTCGGTAATTATCCTAGTATGACGTTATCTAAAGTGTCACCATGTACCCCCGCATGCATTGATATAGCTTTAACCTCTACGCGTGTCAGAGGATATTTTGCTGTAGATCTGGACAGAGCTCTGGTGTGAGCTAAAAGAATACCAGGGGCTATCTTCGCTCTGCGTACAAGGAGCGATGCTTCGCTAACATGGATGCTATAATCGGGTGAGGCTGTCATAAGACAAAATGCGTCGCTGCTGCGTACAAGGCGTAGGCGCATTTCAACACCGTTTATCAGGTACCTTTCCTGATTAAAGATATCGCAGTGAAGGTGACCTAGAAGATCAACTTCAGCGCTGGTATTTAGAGCATCCCTGCGATTAGCAAAACCTATATTAGCGTTATCCAAAGCATCCATTTTACCCGGCGTGTCACCGTACCATAGAACGGTTGTGAGGTGCGATGTTGTTGCTCCAACACCGTAATTCAATAATGTTTCAATATACGCTCTATACGCATACGTATTATTCGGCGGTGATACAAGTTTTTGGTTTAGGAAAATATCAACTTGATTGAACATTGAATGCAGTAAATTATTGACAGGGGCTACTTCAGCTGCAGGTTCTGTTTCGGGTTTCGATTTTGTTGAAGTTATTTTTACCCGCATACTTAACATGGTATGTGCAAGATCTATATACTCATGCCCTTGTCCCGGTACCACAAACTCAATAGGGGCGTCATCGGTGAGGGATGATATAGGCTTATAGTACACCCACTGTGTTCCTTCTATAGTTGTCTGAGTCGGTGGTAGTGTGAATAGCTCAAGCTCCGATTGCATGCACTCGCATGAGTGTGTGTGTAAAAAAGCCATTTTTTCTTAAACGTGTAGGCCTAAGAAAAAATATCAGACACAGTTCTTGATTTAGCTTTTACCTTCCTCCTCCTTTTTTTTATTACGGCACCGCCCGATGTCTTCCTTCTTTTCGTTTTTTTCTTCTTTATACAGTTGGATCATTTCCTCCCAGGACGTGCGCTGCGCTTTTTCTTGTTTTTTTTTGTTAGCGATACGCCGCGGAGCGCTGCCACTGATGGAATGCATAAGTTTACAAATTTTGGTATCTTTATAACCTGAACCGCTCATCCACTTATTAATTTTTTCTTCGGCCTTGTGTTTCTAATTTTCTCCCGATTCGCGCAGGCGTGTTTTGAAAGCCTCTCGTGGTCGTAGACCTGTCTCTACTATATCGTTTACGATATTGATACCAGACCGCAGAGCCTCTTTACCGACTGTTTGCGCACTCTGTTTTAAGAGAGGTATGATGCGTCGAAACAGCCCTCCTAAGAAACTACCTATCCCATGTCCTCGTTGATTCGGCGAACCAACGTATACATGATTAATCCCCCCATAACCTGTCCTAGAACCACCCGTTTGTGTCTCGAAATACAAATCGTAGTGGCTCATTTCGCTATAGCTATTATTATTAATCTACACGTTTAAATTGTAGCGTCACTGTCAGTGTCCCTCCCTCGAATGGTATGGGTTGACCAAATTCATCTCTTATATCAATATCTATTGTTTGAAAACTGGTACGTAGCAGGGGTACGTAACGAGGTGGCGAGAAACTACAGATTTTCATAGATCCGTAAGTGTAATTGTTAGAAGAGCCGGATGAAACGACCCTCAATAGTGGTGCGTGCACGTCTCCCGTAATATAAGGCTCACAGATATCTGTGTATACAAAGAACATATCAGGAATTCTGTTAGCCAGGCTTGGCAGTTTTGGTGCTGTGTACGGTGTTTCATGCCGCACCACGAGCCCTACCGAGTGAGTGAAGCCTAAAATCTTGTTCAATATAGGGGAGAAGCGGAAAGAATGCTCCAGATTTGTACAACTCTCGCAGATGCATGTTACTGTAATGTAACCATTGCGTCTGTATAGAAATTTCAGATGACCTGTCACATACGGGATCTCGTTAATTACATCCAGTAATGTGTCTATACTACGATATACACCTGGTGGCACGCAAACGCGTTCGTCTATAAAATCAACAAGGGTTTCTGTACCAGGCGTCACAACGTTCGTTATAATATTGATAAAATTTTCAGCGCCATCTGGGGGTATATGTAAAATTGTCATAGTTATGTGAATCTTGGCTAAGGACACAGCCCACCTACCATGCAAAGATATACTCTGTGGTAGATGAGTAGTGTACCGCGTTGTCGTGTTATCAGGATAATATTTCATACTACTGTTGCTGGGTAAAACGATGTGGAACTCGTCCTTCATTTTGCTAGCCGTGCCTTATGCTTCTATGCAGGTGGCGTGATCACACGAACTCTTCATAATTCGGGCTCATAAAAAATACCATCAATCTCTTCACCGCTGAGATCACACAGAATATATACAAAAGGATACCTGGCCAACGATACGCGATATACTCTGAATAACTCGTTACTCCAATTACCCTTATAGCCTTTTGCGAAGGCTGCTTTCGCGCTACTGATGCGCACAACATCATCTACATTGTCTTCAGGTAGCCCTTGACATTTTGGTTCCTTATATCGCAGCATAAGATTAGCTCGAGCTTTAGCAGCTGTACGAAGCGTTACAGAGGCTGGTGTCATTTTTATGCTACTGTGTAACGCGTGATTGTATGCATGGACAATATTTTGTAAAGCGTCGACGTAACGTTTTTTCTTGGTATGAGCGAAATATCGTCACATTCTTTCTTTAAGCGTTCGGTTAAACCGCTCAACGATTGCCGCTTTTATGTCAGGATTTATTACAGTACGGAACTGAATGTTCTTTCTCTTCAAGAGAGCTTGAAATGCGTTACCCATAAATTCTTTTCCTCTATCAGATTGTAGACAAATAGGCGATCTACCTGTACTACGCTTGGGTTGTAGCACACGCGTAAAAGCTTTCGCCACAGACTCGGCTCTCTTATCGTGTAGGGGCTCCACCCACGGATATTTACTCAGAACATCTATAATTACAAGGAGATACGCATAGCCGTCATTGTAATCTTTGATCGAACGGAGGTCTGCGAGATCAACCTCCCACACATCATCTATATTCCGTACATTATAATGTCGACGAGAGAAACGATGCCTCACCGGTTTGTGTTTTGTATAAACCTCCTGTGTCTCAAGCCAGTGCAGCACTTTATTACGAGGGATTTTTTTCCCCCGGGCTATCCGTAATATCCTTGTAGCACCGGAAAAGGAGGCTTCATGACGGGGGTCAAAGTACATTTTTTTTAGCATTTTTCAGATTATGATTTAATTCTCACCCAGCTTACATGTTTTTTCTTACAGGGGGAGCCAAAGCCGCTCTGTACACGGGTGCTTGATTTATTGCCCTCACTACCGCTGTAAAACTCGGAATGATCTTCTTCTTCTTCAGGACCCTCTCTACTATCGTCGCTTTGAACTGTTTGTGATATTTTACGGCCCACAGGTTTTGGGATTTTTCTTGCGCGCATTGCGTCGTTTACGAGATCAACTATGTTTGAATCTTTCAAGGTCTTACCCCTAATGGAAACAATACCCT
Source organism: Rhimphoctona megacephalus (assembly GCA_963989365.1). Taxonomy (NCBI): domain Eukaryota; kingdom Metazoa; phylum Arthropoda; class Insecta; order Hymenoptera; family Ichneumonidae; genus Rhimphoctona; species Rhimphoctona megacephalus. Next base: position 1,506,919 of record OZ022423.1, read on the forward strand.
CTGCATTCCAGAAAAAATGTGATACCGGTGTGTCACGCAAGCGTCGTAATAGAAGTTTCGCCTTGTTACGAAATTTTCGGGGGATACTTTCGATTATAACGGAATCATTCAAACCTGTTCCGACCGTCTCCTTTACACCCGGATCTTCATGTTGTTGTTCACTCTTCCTCTCTTTTTCTTTCGAAAGACTGACACCTTGCAATGTACGCTCGTTGGTTGCAAAATGTAAATAGCGCTGTAATACGACCAAATAAGCGTTCCATTTTTCACGCGCATCTTTGTATGCGTCAGATCGTAAGATATCGTTCATTTCGGCATCCAGTCTAGTTAATGTTGTTTCAATAATTTTTGTCGTTGATAAGGCATTCAGCTGCCCCCTACCACCACCATCTTCAGTATCGTTGATGAAACGAAAACCGCTGTCCTTTTGTACACCCAACCGTGATAAGCTCTCTTCAGCGACGAGTATCATTTTTCGAGCATACTCCATTATTATTATTAACGACGGTCAATAAAGCTAGACAGAACGGTACCTAGTATTGGTGCTAATAAAAGAGGTAAAAAACCACCGCTCTGAACGACGAATTTCTTTTTACTTTTCCAGCACCCTTTCCTCGCGGCTAGTCGACGTATGAGGGGCGCATGCTATCTTAGTTTTTTTCTCTGACTACTTTTAAGAGGTACGTTACCTCTAAGTATATTCAAAGCACACTCACAAATACAGCGTATTATACGGGGGTCGGCCTTACGCAAAAGAGCCTGGCGTTGCACCTTGTTAAGATGCTGCAAAGCACGCAAAATAGTAGAATATTTTTTGCAAAAGGGTGATCCGCGCCCCTCCATCACAGACGTAGAACTGGTAGGTCTCCCGCAGTGTTACAGCTTTTTAACTTTTTCCGCGGTATGTAAACGTAACGATGAAGGTCGTCGGGAAAAATATTTGTACGAAACCTACAGTTCTCAGGTGTTGGTTCTTTCAAGTCCAACAGTAAATAGCCGTGCGGTTTAGCCGTAGCGTCATGATAAATCTCTTGCAGGAAGCGGGGGTTTTCGGGACATACCTGACGTGCCATGTGCTGTATCTGGGCGCGATCACGAGGATTTTTGAATATAACTATGTAATTAGCGTTGAGAGAAATATCACGCTGACCATGCCCCTGATGGAATAAGTTTTGTGTTAAAAAAATAACGTTCAGATTTTTATGATGGCTACCTTTTGTGAACAGGTCAACAACACTGTTATTTGATGACTCACGCATTAAATCATCAATAATTATGAGCTTCGCACGTGGATCGTTAGCGTAATCTGAAGCCTGTGGTAAACCCTCCCGAAACTCAACGGAAGTGCCATATTCTGTATAAGCCGCTTGCCACTCGGAATAATAGAAAATAACTCTCTTGAAGGGCTCACTACTCATACGTATTATAAATTTGATAAATTTTTTAACAAAATACGTTTTACCGCAACCTGTAGGACCGCAGATCATTGACGTCCAGGGGTGCGACCAGCGTGTGTCCATCATCGTGAATGAGTAAAATGCTGCTGTTTGCGCACAATAAATACATGCATCTTACCAGGCGTTATCACCATTGGTACAAGAGGAAATGCTGGCGAGTGTTATGCTGGAATTTTTTATTGTCATACATATAGAGCGTATACAAAACAAATTAGTATCTACAAACGGTAGTCATAAGGAAGCGACCCATATTCGCCATTACGTCGGCGCTTTACACTCGATGGTTTACAAGTTTTAGTTTCTGTACGTGTTATTACCTGGTGAAAAGCTGTACGCCTAATAGAATCGTATCGCAATAAGACAGGTTCTTCTCTCTCACCCACAATAAAGGAGCGTATCGATTTATAGTTAATGAGTGTACTATTACTAAAATTAAGCGTTATACCTTTTACTTTATAAACTTAAGTTTCTGACCCGTCAGAAGCACGAACTATAAAAGAATAAAATTTAGGCCCGCCGGAAACGAAGCTCGTTATGTAGCTGCCCTCGCCATAAGAGGCCAACTCATCCATCAGATCTCCTAACATTTGCCCTGTCGGCGGCTCGTATTCATCAGAACGGTTTCTCGTTACGTAAATCACCGAATCAGTATCGCAATATAGAGCCCTCTCACCGAGGTATTCGAGGTAGCTGTAAAGGTTCAAACGAGCTTGAGCTGTGGTGTAAGCAGCTATTACAGCACTCGCTATACCCGATGGTGCTACAGCATCGGCGGCTTTAATGTAATTAACATATAATATATTGTTATTTACAGGTAGAATGCCGGTGATTTCATATTCTGGGCTAGTCATTAACTCCATGAGTTTTTTTCTTGTCGAAACTATGATTGTTTGAGGTAGATTTTCGCGCTGGCCGAACTTTCCCCAAAATGAATTTAAGCATAACTTAGCGACGGATCTTAAACCAGGGTTTTTTTTCAATTGCATCACGGTTCAGTTTCACACCTTCAGATCTTTCAAATTCCTCAATGTATATATCACGCGCCGCATCGCTCGTTAAACAGTTTTCAGGCCAACCGCTTGCCTCTTGTTTGATTTTCAAAAAAGTGTTAATGTACTCAGCGAAATGCCCGCCCTTCTGCGTATCTCGATTTAATTGTGTTACCTCGTACTGCCATATTTCTGTTACACGTATCACAGTATACCCTAGCGCGATAGCTTTTCGTAATTCATCGACTACCCATGTACCTTCAAACAACCGGTCAGCGGGGTTATCATGCGTACATTCGCTCTGGTTCATAACCTCACAACAGCTGCGGCACAGAGCAAACACTAATCGTTGATGCATACGCACAGGTAAAACAGGGTGATATAGATCGCGCGGTGGTAATATAGCACATTTCACGATACCCTCTACGTTAGAAAGGTCTATATTATGAGGACCAGTCAACACCTTACATTCTTCACCGACATAAACTTTTGGATGGCCTACGGGGTATTTACCGAATTTACAGATATACGGGTAAAGGGAACAAACATCCACATAACGTATTTGTTCCGTATCACAGACGTCATATAACGTTACCATATTTTCAGTGCGCCCGCCAAAGAAAGCATCACGAGGATTCAAAGGTTCTGCCTCGACCAAGGGATGGTTGTGCAGAAAGCGTTCATTTGTGGATTTCCTTTTAGCATTTGATCGTACCCGCACTCCCAGATTTCTTTTAAGATATGGTTGCCTGAACGAATTCCATTACTTATAACGGTTGTCTTCTCAAAACGTTCATGCATAGATACACCATCACTCTGTTTACGATCTCTGTTTAGGGGGTAGCAACGCAAACACCCGTGCCAGTAACACCCATGGAACTGCAATACGTGTGATTCGCCGTTAACCTCGTAATAACCGTCAACTAATAAATTTTGAGGTAGTTTAAACTCACGACCCCTACCAGCGTGGTTTATAGGGTGCCCGAGAGAGTGTTCCAACCAAACAAGCCATGCGATTGCTTTTGTCGATTGATTATGAGCCCATCTGTACCCACCCGTAGGTATAATACCGACTGTATTATCTTTCAAAAAGTTTTTGCGATAAATGCGAAAGCAAGCTGATGCTATGGTTGTACTTTCGTCAAAAGGACACACACGGCCGCTTGTGATAAACATATCGCGAAAAACCATACAAGCACGCCTCAATATTGTAACATCATCCGTACAGTACTTAACTATCTCCTTTGCGAAGTCAAATACGTAGCCGCTATTTTTCGCCTCGTGATACCACGTAAAAAATTTTTCTCGATCATTCTTACGCATCGTTTCGGTAGCATAATACTCTACAGGCGGTAGTTCTCCTACGTAGTTTTGATTTTCAGGTTTGTTAAACAAATGGGGAAAATTACCTTTTGCAATAGACCCTGCGAGACCAAAAGCCTTAGGTAAAGCGCTCAAAGGCATGTGAAAATAATTTAAACTGTCGAGAAACACGAGTTTTTCAAGACGCATAGAAATAATTTTAGTACCGTTAAGAATTAAAGAGGGTAGCTGTGTTTTTTTTCTTCAATCAGATAACGCAAAATAAACTGAGCGTCAAAACCACCAGCATTGTGAGCGATGCAAATTGTGCGAGAAAAACCTTTGACTTTTTGCAGGGCTAGATTCACTAGTTCTCCTACGGGGTTAGTAGTAGGTGGCGCACTATGGCCACCCCCACTCCTATCCCCACTCCTTTCCCCCACAAGCCGGCCGTCGTGAGTCCGGTCGGTGTTGTGGGTGAGAGGTTTGCGGGTGTGTGGAGGGGGGATGGGTAGAGGGTAGCCGTAGTGTGCCACCTTTTTTCTTTTTTTATATATATATATTTCAGATGCTATTAATTTTTACAATATTGGTTATAATATGGCACGTAACACATAATAGATATTTTTGTTTTTTCGCTCGTTTTCACGACGAAGTCGCCGACCATGGAGCGGCGGTTTACGAGGTGCGTTGCTTAGATGGTCGGGCGGTGCTTTAGCTAGAGAAGATAGAGATACCATAATGTGAGAGAGGCTCGTGTGCATGTGGGGGTGTTCAGATAGCTCGTAAATGAGTTTTTCCTACATACCTGTTTATGATTATTCTTTAGCAGCTTTGAACTCAACTTTGTTGAGTTTTGTGCCGTGGTACAGCATGATTAAATTTTTGCTCGCGGCTGCGATACGCATCTGCTGGTATAACTCGCTCGCGTCTTCGAAGGCTTTAAGGAATCTAGCTGGTAGGTAGCATGTAAACGCGTTGTCCACGACCACAGCAATACGCGTGCCCCATAGCGTTTCGACGATTTGTATACCGGTGATGTAGTAGTCTTTGGCTAGCTCAAGATCGGCCAGTCTTTTGACGGGGCGAACGGAATCCAAAATGCCTACTTGGTTGATGCGTGCGAAATCCATTGTTCAGATCGAGTTTTTTTATATTCACCGTTAAAGCGCGGAGTTCTGATAAGTCGTGTATTCTTGCTTTAAGCGTTGCAATATCGTGCAAAAAGATGTCTAAGAGTACTTTTAATTCGCGTCGTTTACTTCTGCGGTGACTTGGGAACACTGTCTGAGCATCAGAGAGTTCAGATGATTTAAACACTCTGCTTGGTAGATCCATGTCCCCACTCCGTATGCAGAAAAGAGCTGACAACAATCTTTTGATGCAGTATCTCCCACCAATGTCACAGGGTGTCACCTTGGCAGAGGTCTTTTCCCTCTTTCCGACGCTCCGCCGTTAATAAGCCAACATTCCAGGACGTGGTGGTTCTGTACTCCCACAAGGAGCTGGAACGATCGTTATGAGAAAGCCATTTTTTTATTCTCACAGCGTTATTGAGAGCACACTTGAGCGAGGTATTTTTGTGTAGTAAACCGTGGAATATGCAAAAAGTACTGCTCTCGGGGAGATTACGAGACGGTGGTTCCTCGTCCTCCTCTAGATTTATAGCGAAGCAGTCAGTTAGCTGTGTCAAATATGCGGCTGCGTCGGCCCCCCTTGTAAACAGACGATCGGATTGTACAGCGATTTGCTTTAAAGTAGCTTCGGCCGCTCGTAAAGGTGTTTCGCCCTCGGACCACTCTATACCGTGATGATTGCACTTTAGCCACGTGTTTTGTCGTTTCACACTAGGAGGTAGTACGTTATAAGCGTGAGGCGGTGATATGACCCAGTGTGCTAAGTAAGATGTTTTCACAGAGACCACGGCGATTTCTTTAGGCACGAAATTATTATATTTATCCTTCAGACCTTGTATATCAACGACGATATTCATGATACCTCCAGGACAGCGTAAAGTTTCAAACCTTGAACGCTGACTGACGATGAGTATTGAGCGCTCTGCAGCAGCGTTAGAGATAACAACGTTGATCGTCAGCGAAATCTGACACCCCCCACGCATCACCATGTGCATGCTTTTCGCCGAAAGAAACTGGATAGGAGGTAGACGGAGGGTTTTAAAACAGCCCGGGTGATTCTTGTTATTGAAAGAAATAAGATAGGAGTTGGTCGCTGCATTTAAAATTTTATTATCATATAATTACAGAGAACGAGAGCATTGATCGTCAACGGTATCTGGTATCCACTACGTGTCACCACCCCTTATGATTTGCATTGAAAGAAGCGGGATAGGGTGGTAGACACAGAATTTTAAAACGGCATGTGTGATTCTTGTTGAAAGAAATGAGACAGGAGTTAGACGTAACGTTTAAAATTTTATTATCATAAAATTACCGAGAACGAGAACAGCAGTGCTGTATACAATGTAGATGCTTAATTCTATAACCCCTGCCGATACAGCCATCTGTATCGGAAACCACGCCCTTAGATTTACCACCCTTATTGATATACGCGTTATAATACGCATGAACTATTTTATCGTTTTGCTGCAAATTATGCGAAAATACGTCTCTAAATCGTTGAATACCGAGGTCAGTAGCCATATAATGAAGAAACATAACGCAATACTGTCCGCAACACTGCGAATCAGGGCCTTGAAGTTGAACGGTGTTGCAACGGAAGAGGCGGCAGTTTCTTCGGAGACGCGCGAGATGCTGTGGGATGATTGGAGGTAGGCCGTAACTGTCGAAGAACCATCCGTGTCCATTTCGATCGACGTACATGGCAACACAGTGGGCCCCTGGTCGTTTGTATCCATCGGTGTTAACCACGAATGCCGTCGGTTTCGTCCACACCTTTGGGATACGATCGGCTGGATAGACGCCTATAGCATGCTCCTTTATGTTTTTGAGAGACTGTAAGACCTGAAGACTGTTCATGGCTCGAGGGTTCTTTTTCCTCCTCGGTCTTGGTCTCTGACATACCAATACCCCATGACGTGGTAGTTCTATACTCCCATAAGGAGGTAATCTGCTCACTTTGACAGAGCCAAGTTTTGATTCTGATAGCGTTGTTCAGGGCGCATCTGTAGGCTTGTCTGTGGTTTGCAGCACAGTGATACATACAACGTGTGTCGCTTCGGGGTAGGTGGCGTAATGAAGGAACCTCTTCATCATCCCCCAAATTTATAATAAAATACCCCGTGAGCTGTGTTAGATACGCTGATTTCTCAGAACCACACGTAAAAATTCGTGTAGCCTGACCCGCGATCCTTTTCAGATTTGTTTCCAACGCTTGTAACGATGTATCGCCTTTAGACCATGCTATACCGTGAATATGATCACATAGCCACATATTTTGGCTCTTTACAAAGACAGGCAGGTTGTCATCCGTATAAGGCGGCTTTACAACCCAATGACCAAAGTCTTCAGTTTTTACCGATACGACAGCTACTTCTTTAGGTATAAACAGGTTATCTTTACCTATCATACTCTGCAGATCAATAACAATATACATTATGCCTTTTTTATTTTCGACCGTCGCGCTCTGAATGATCAGTGGGAACTGAGGGGCTTCTCTCTCTCTCTCTCTCTCATCAGCCACTGAAATCTACGATGACCTGTCTGGATGAGTCAATCTCCAACACATTATCATACTCAGCGTACACAATACAATTAATCGTTGTTGGTAAAGACTCCGCGAAGCGTACTTCTATCCTCACGCTGCCATGCCTCACCAAGTTCCAGTGGCTGCTGCTATTAGCCGAGAGATCGGGTGTCAGATCAAACGCGAAAAGGCAATGGCCGTGTGGATATTTCAAGCGCGAGATACAATTACCGTCGTTGAGAAAGTGGATACCCGAGCCAGAAAATAATGAGTGATACGCATCCACATACATATTACTATCTAGGAAGTCTGTCTGCAGAGGTTTTGACGGTATTTGCTGGCCATCTACATATAAAGAAAGATAATTAATCCCGTAATGATGGAAATTGAACGGGTTTTTTTCCATAATCACCGTTGAAAGACTTATTATCGACAAATCCAATGATTATACGTTTTGGTAGCTGACCTAGTATGACGTTATCAAGAGTGTCACCGTGTATTCCAGCGTGCATTGATATAGCTTTAACCTCGACACGCGTCAACGGATATTTTGCTGTAGATTTAGACAGAGCTCTTGCATGAGCCAGGAGTATACCGGGTGCTATCTTAACGCGACGCACGATTAGCGATGCTTCTGTAATGCGGATTTTACAGTTTTTCAAACTAGTCATGAGACAGAAAGCACTATTGTTCTGTACAAGCCGCAGGCGCATCTCAACACCGTTTAACAAAAACCTTTCCTGATTGAAGATATCACAGTGCAGATGTCCAAGAAGATCGACTGTTCTTTTCTTGCCTAATACACCCCGTCTCTCTACAAGTCTTTTGTTAGCATTGTCCAGATCGTTCATCGCCCCCTCTGTATCACTATACCATAAACCGCTCGAAAGATGCGAGGTCTTCGCAGCGTACGCGTAGTTCAACAGAGTTTCAATATAAGCTCTATAAGCATAAGCATTGTTAGGAGGAGACACAAGTTTTTGATTCAAAAATACATCGATCTGACTGAACATTGAGTGTAAAAGATTATTCACGGGTCCTACAGGGGGTAGCGCCTCTTTTGCCCCCTCCTCCTTTTCTGGAGCATCTATTTTAACACGTATACTTAGCATCGTATGCGCGAGATCAATGTACTCATCTCCCTGGCCTGGGATGACAAACTCTATCGGCGAATCATCCGTCAACGATGAGATTGGTTTGTAGTATACCGAGTGTGTTCCCTCTATCGTTGTCTGGGTTGGTGGTAATGAAAATAATTCAAGCTCCGACTTGAGGCACTCACACGAGTGGGTGTGTAGGAACGCCATTTTTCAGAGCTCGGTTTAACCAAAAATATCCACCACTGTTCTTGGTTTCTTTTTACGCCTCGTGACACGTAGTTTAGCCGATGATCTTCTACCTCTCACAGATTTCTTCCTCTTCTTAACACGTTTCTTTCTCACGCCACCGCCGCTCGAGCGTTTTCGCTGTTTCACTGCCTTTTTTTCTTTTCACAGAGCTGCGTCGTGATACGCTCTCAGTAGCAGAATGCATCAGTTTATTAACCCATTAACGCCGAAGAATCGTGTTTTTTTTTCTCATTTTCAAGCTAGATTCTTATCATCGAAAAAAAATCATTTGCAAATAAAAAATATGTTCCCTTGTACTTTCGAGTGCCCCCTTTCCGAATCCGGAGTCAAAATTGAGTTTTGTCCATTAGAAAAAAAAAATATGGCCGTTTTTAAACAAAAAAAACTGAAAAAATCGAAGACATTTTTTTTCAACATTTTTTTTCTCATTGAAGACGCGCGAGGACCCCCACTTTTTCTTCAACCATGAGTGCACAAAATAGTTGTAGTTTAAGAATATATTTTTTTAATTTGTCGACATTGACATTTTCACCCCCAAAATGGCGCTTTTCATCCCTTCAGCAGGAAGACAATTTTCACTCTCGGTGCCCGACAAAAAAAATATTCAAATCTTAACGAAAATTGGTATCCCGGGGTTTTCAAGGTCGCTGATTACGATTCCGCCCTCAAAATTCGAAAATTCAGAATGGCGGATCCAATATGGCGGACCCAAATTCAAAAACTTACTTGAATCGGATGAAATGTGGCACTCAGGGGTTTTCGAGGTCGTTGATTACAAATCTGCCCTCAAAATTCGAAAATTCAAAATGGCGGATCCAATATGGCGGACCCGAATTCAAAAACTTACTTGAATCGGATGAAATGTGGCACTCGGGGGTTTTCGAGGTCCTTGATAACGAATCTGGCATCATCATTTCAAAATTCAAAATTGCGGATGCAATATGGCGGACACCTTCCCATTAACGCCCAGTTATTATCTAACGTTTATTGAAGAATTGACAACTTTATATAAATGTAAATAATAATCATTCAATTGATTCACATTTTATGATCATATATTATATTTTTCATGTGTCGAATAAAAATTGACGTTGCAGAGGCTGAGAAATCTCCGATTTTCTTACATTTCATCTTGTTTTTGTTTATACGGGTCATCATTGAATATTATCCCTGATACAAATATATTTATTATCCATGAATATTTCTGTCTGCAAATAAGTTTTGTATATGCCTATCACATCTTTTTTCAATTTTTCACGTTTGTGGAGTGCGGATCGTTCACATTGCTAATGATATTTTATTTTCTGTAAAAAATATTAGCTCAGAATTTTTGTGTTCATTTTAGGTCTGCCAATATTCCTTATCTGAATAATTTGGTTTCTATTTTCGTAGAACTTGTCTTGAGACTAAATCGAACTCACTTATATACCTAAATTTCAGCTCAGTACCTCAACAAAATTTATTCATAAAATATTGTTTTATCATCTTTATTGCTCCTGAGTGAATTCACTTCTTCGATAATTTTTATCTCATCGGCAGCGTGAGCATATTGACAATATTACCATTATGTCTCGAAAACGACCAAGGCAATCTATTCCTTCTCATGTAGAGTTTGAAATGGATACTTCTGACGATAATTGTGACGAGCTCGTCGCGATTCCGAATCCAGAAAATTCCGGTTGTTCTAGTGATTCCGATTCTGATTTTGAATCAAACGATCACCTTTCGAGTATCACTTATAAACAAGCATCGGAAAATTACACAGATAATCAATGTAAATTGGAAGGAGATCACCAATATAAGTGGATGGTTGGTGAAAAGAGCTACTCGAATGAGACTGAAGACAAATTATTACTAACTGACGGTGTAAAAAAAAGTATTCAAAAAAGTGAGCCGATACAACTGTTTGAAAAGTTTTTCTGCATGGAAATGAAAACATACATTATTGACTCATGTAAAGAGAATGGGTTTGAATTGCAGTTGGATGATTTGAATACTTTCATTGGCATCATCATTGTAAGCTCGTTCAATAAAAGAAAATCTCAAAGAGACTATTGGTCATCTGATCCCTTCTTATTATGTGAGGTGGTTTCTTCTGCAATGCAACGCGATACATTTGAGAAAATCAAATCAGAATTAAAGTATTCGATGCCTAAAGACAATGATCCCAGTGATAAGGCATGGCGCGTTCGTAAATTACTACAATTATTTCAGAGAAATATTCGTCAGTTTGGCTTGTGGAAGACTGCGTTATCTGTTGACGAAATGATGGCCAAATCATATGCAAGAACATCGCTAAAACAGTTTATCCGGGGAAAACCCATACGATTCGGACTAAAATTTTGGGGTCTTTGCACCGCCGATGGATACCTGTTGAATCTCGATTTATATTGTGGAAAAAATTCATCAATTGGAGATAAATTGGGTAAATGTGCTCTAGGTTCTCGTGTAGTGATGCAATTATTGGATCCATTTCTCAAATCTATCCCTCCTAAGAAGATATCTCAGTTCCATCTTTACTGCGATAATTTTTTTACGAATTTCGATCTCCTAGTACATTTGAAAAAGTTAGGTTTACAATGTACAGGAACTATAAGAGAAAATCGAGTCAAAGAAAAAAATGTAATCGACAAAAAGTCTCCACGAGGTACGTATGTTGTAAAGCATGATCAAAACAGCGGAATAAACTACATAACTATCGTAGACTCGAAACCAGTTTCGATCGCTTCTACCGCTGCAGGGGTGACTGCTCTATTACCGTCTAAGAGATTTAGCTCGAGTGCACATTCAAAAATTGAGATTCCGTTTCCACAAGCATTTCATCTCTACAATAAATTCATGGGCGGAGTAGACGTTCACGATGGACATTGCAACAACTTGCTTCCAAGTATCCGTTCAAAAAAATGGACATGGGTCGTCTTTATTAGATTTGTACAGGCCGCCATTGTGAACTCAGTCGTGATTTTCAACGCAACTGGAGATAAAACAAAAAAAATTGGTTCAAAGCAATTCGCAATTTCGATTGCTAAATATTACTTAGAGAGGGGAAAAACTAAAACGGAACAAAGCACACGATACTTTCCGTCACAGCAAACAAGCTCGTTGTTCAATCTGTCCAATAAGAACATATACGTACTGTAAGGACTGTAATGCTTACTTCTGTAGTGCTTGTATGAAAGCGAAACACGTAATCAGGCTTCGGGGATAAGCAAAGGGCGCATTTACAACCAAGCACCCCAAAAAGTGAGAGGCAAGGGGACTCACTCGAATCAAGCACCCCAAAAAGTGAGAGGCAAGGGGACTCACTCGAATCAAGCACCCCAAAAAGTGAGAGGCAAGGGGACTCACTCGAATCAAGCACCCCAAAAAGTGAGAGGCAAGGGGACTCACTCGAATCAAGCACCCCAAAAAGTGAGAGGCAAGGGGACTCACTCAAATCAAGCACCCCAAAAAGTGAGAGGCAAGGGGACTCACTCGAATCAAGCACCCCAAAAAGTGAGAGGCAAGGGGACTCACTCGAATCAAGCACCCCAAAAAGTGAGAGGCAAGGGGACTCACTCAAATCAAGCACCCCAAAAAGTGAGAGGCAAGGGGACTCACTCGAATCAAGCACCCCAAAAAGTGAGAGGCAAGGGGACTCACTCAAATCAAGCACCCCAAAAAGTGAGAAGCAAGGGGACTCACTCGAATCAAGCACCCCAAAAAGTGAGAGGCAAGGGGACTCACTCAAATCAAGCACCCCAAAGGAGAAAGGATTTCTACCACGTCCATGTCGTTTTCTCTGGGTAATGCTCTTAAGTAATTCTCTGGGTAATACTCTTAAGTAGAATAAGGAATTATAAGTTTATCCGTTGAGTAATGCGGAGTGATGAATTTCTATAAATTTGTCAATTTGTCAATATATAAAGTTGTCAATTCTTCAATAAACGTTAGATAATAACTGGGTGTTAACGGGAAGGTGTCCGCCATATTGCATCCGCCATTTTGAATTTTGAAATGATGATGTCAGATTCGTTATCAAGGACCTCGAAAACCCCCGAGTGCCACATTTCATCCGATTCATACAGTTTTTGAATTTGGGTCCGCCATATTGGATCCGCCATTTTGAATTTTCGAATTTTGAGGGTAGATTTGTAATCAGCGACCTCGAAAACCCCCGAGTGCCACATTTCATCCGATTCAAGTAAGTTTTTGAATTCGGGTCCGCCATATTGGATCCGCCATTTTGAATTTTCGAATTTTGAGGGCAGATTTGTAATCAGCGACCTCGAAAACCCCCGAGTGCCACATTTCATCCGATTCAAGTAAGTTTTTGAATTTGGGTCCGCCATATTGGATCCGCCATACTGAATTTTCGAATTTTGAGGGCGGAATCGTAATCAGCGACCTTGAAAACCCCGGGATACCAATTTTCGTTAAGATTTGAATATTTTTTTTGTCGGGCACCGAGAGTGAAAATTGTCTTCCTGCTGAAGGGATGAAAAGCGCCATTTTGGGGGTGAAAATGTCAATGTCGACAAATTAAAAAAATATATTCTTAAACTACAACTATTTTGTGCACTCATGGTTGAAGAAAAAGGGGGGGTCCTCGCGCGTCTTCAATGAGAAAAAAAATATTGAAAAAAAATGTCTTCGATTTTTTCGGTTTTTTTTTGTTTAAAAACGGCCATATTTTTTTTTCTAATGGACAAAACTCAATTTTGACTCCGGATTCGGAAAGGGGACACTCGAAAGTACAAGGCAACATATTTTTTATTTGCAAATGATTTTTTTTCGATGATAAGAATCTAGCTTGAAAATGAGAGAAAAAAACACGATTCTTCGGCGTTAATGGGTTAATTTTGCTGCCTTTATAGCCGGAGCCCTTCATGAGCGAATTAATTTTTTCTTCAGCTTTACGCTTCAGGTTTTGCCCTGATTCGCGCAGGCGTGTTTGAAACGCTTCTCTCGGTTGTACGCCAGAGTTAACGACATCAGAGGCCATGTTAATTCCCGAGCGAAGCGCCTCTCTACCAACAGTCCGAGCCCCTTGTTTCAAGAGAGGTATAATACGTCGAAAGAGACCCCCTAAAAAACTTCCAATGCCATGACCTCGCTGGTTTGGTGAGCCGATATACACATGGCTGATACCGCCATAGCCGGTTCGAGCCCCACTCCCCGTTTGCACGTCGAAGTACTCGTCATAGTAATCCATTGTAGATACGCCCAAGTCAATCTATACGTTTGAACTGTAACGTCACCGTCAACGTCCCATGCTCGAATGGTATTGGATCGCCAAACTCATCCCTTATATCAATGGTTATTGTTTGAAAACTAGTATGCAGTAAGGGAACATAGCGCGGTGGTGAGAAGCTTCTTATCCTCACAGATCCGTAATTATAGTTATCGGCGACAGCAATCGGTACAACGCGCAGCAGCGGCGTGCGAACATCACCGGTAATATAGGGCTCACAGATATCGGTATAAACGTACATCATATTGGGGGTTCCGTTGGCTAAATTGGCAGGCCTCTGAGCAGTATATCCTCCACGGGGTACTACTACACCCCCTGTTTCGGTGAACCCTAAAACCTTGCTCAGCACGTCGGAGAAAAAGAAGGTGTGCTCCAGGTTCTTACAGGATTCGCAGACACGCGTCACCGTCACATACCCGTTGCGGGCGTGCTTGAATTCCAAATGGCCCGTGACATAAGGTATTTCGTTAATAACCTCGAGTAATGTCCCTATGCTATGGTATACACCGGGCGGCACACACGAGCGATCTTCCTTAAAAGCAAACTTCATTGAAATACCAGCCGCCAACTCGCGATCGATAGGCACGTACTTCATTGAGATACCAACCGCCTGCTTCGTTGTCATACTCAGGAGGTTTCGCTCGACATCGATAGGTACGTACTTCGTTGAGATACCAGCCGCCTGCTCCGTTGTCATACTCAGGAAGTTTCGCTTGCCATCGGTAGGCACGTGTAAAACGGTTGCGGGTATATGGATCTCAGCTAATGAAACAGCCCAACTACCGTGAAGAGACATACGTTGTGGCAGATGCGTGGTATACCGTGTTGTTACATTATCGGGATAATAATTCATACTACTATTGCTGGGTAAAACCATGTAAAACTCGTCCTTCATTTTACCGCCCGCTGTTTAACCTGCTTTGTTTGCACTCTCGATAGCTCGGGCTCATAAAATATACCATCAATATCCTCGTCGTGGAGATCGCGCAGGAAGTATACAACAGGGCAAATACTGAGCGATACACGGTGAATCTTGAATAGTTCGCTACTCCAGCCGCCTTCGTAACCTTTTGCAAAAGCAGCCTTCGCACTACTGATGCGCACAATGTCACCCACCTTATATTTAGGGAGACAATGCTCTGGTCTTTTGTATCGTTGTATCAGGTTATGCCGAGCCCTAGCGGCTGTAGCAAGAGTCACTGAGGCGGGCGTCATTTTTATAGCACTATGCGTAGAGTTGTTGTATGCTGAAACAATGCTCTGTAGAACGTCGAGGTAGCGTTTTTGTCGGGAATACGTGAAATAACGCCACATTCTTTCCTTCAGCGTTCTATTGAATCTCTCGACAATAGCCGCTTTGATATCGGGATTTCTCGCAATACGGAACTGTATCTCTTTTTTCTTTAAGAGATCCTGAAATGCAGTACCGACGAATTTTTTGCCCCTGCCCGTCTGCAGGTAAAGGGGTGATCGACCGTTGCTATTTTTCTTAGACAAGATGAGATTAAACGCTTTAGCCACAGATGCAGCAGACTTGTCGCGTAAAGGCTGAACCCATGCAAATTTACTGAGAATGTCTATCACTACGAGTTGATAAACATAACCATCATTATAATCTTTAATTGAGCGAAGATCTACCAGATCAGCCTCCCAAAAGTCATCGATATTCCGTACGTTATAAAAACGTCGCGGAAACTGATGCCGCACGGGTCTGTGCTCTGTGTAAGCATCCTGTCCCTCAAGCCACTGCAGAGCCTTCGCTCTGGAGATTTTTTTCTGACGGGCCAAGTCTAGCAGTTTGGTAGCACCTGAAAACGACGCTTCATGGGACGGGTTAAAATACACTTTTTCTGAGGTTTTCATACTTATAATTTGAGGTTAGTCCAGGTTACACGTCTTTTCTTATTATATTTATTATGATAACCGTTGCCGCTCTGCCATGTGTTATCTGATTTGCTATCGCGGCCGCTGAAGAACGATGACTGACTAGCCGGGGTTACACAGTCGCTGTTTGTACTACTACAGCTGCTCTCTTCGATCTGCGACGGTCGCAGCGTTGAATTGGCTCTTGTCTCTAGCCACAATGCCTCATTGCCAATGAACTCCCGCGGTGTCTGTATAGCTCTCAGAAATTTAGCGAAAGCACCGCGCCCCGCTGGTTTAGATATTTTTCTAGCCCTCATGGCGTCGTTCACAAGATCAACAATATTCAAGCCCTGGATTGGTCTTCCCCCAATCGATACGACTCCAGCAGAATCCCAAGAAAAATTGCGTCGTGGTGTGTCATATAAACGTCGGAGCAGCAGTTTCGCTTTAGTGCGATATTTGGTCGGTATGCTTTCAATTATGACGGAATCGTTCATGCCGTTACGGGCTTCTTCTTCTTTTTCGCCTTTATCATAATTAGACGCCGCTGTATACTCGCTCTTCATAAGCTCGCTGTGTTGTCGAGCTCTCTCGTCATCAGAAAAATGGAGATAGCGTTGTAGCACAACCAGGTATGCTGTCCATTTCTCCCTCTCATTCTTATAGGCATTAGAGTTCAAAATTTCATTCATCTCCGCGTCCAGTCTGGATAATACAGTATCAGTAGGTTGTAGCGGCTGTGTCGCGATGATGTTCGAGCTGAAAGCTGAATGCCTCTGATTTTGTATGCCCAATTGTGCCACATGCTCCTCAGGGACAAGAACCATTTTTCTCGCGTGCTCCATTACCCCCGCCTGCCAATCAGGCTTGAAAGAACAGTGCCTAGTATCGGTGCTAGTAGGAGCGGTAGAAAACCACCGCTCTGAATAACAAAGCGCTTTTTACTTTTCCAGCAGCCTTTTTTTGCGGCTAAACGCCGAAGAATGGGAGCGTGTCGTCGTAGCTTTTTTCGCTGATCAGCCTTCAAAGGAACGTTACCGCGAAGAACGTTCAAGGCGCACTCACAGATACAGCGGACGATGCTCGGATCCGCTTTACGCAGGACTGCCTCGCGCTGCTCTTTATTGAGATGCTGAAGAGCACGTAGTATTGCTACGTGTTTTTTACAGAGCGGTGCACTGTCTCGTGCCATTACGCTTATCGTACTGTCTAACCTCTCGGCACATCACCCCTTTTAACTGATTTTTTCGACCTATAAGCGTGGGGGGTAGCGGTACCTTTAAGAATATGCCACACGCATCGACCGATGCAATAATAAGGGTGTGAACTGTTTCTACAAATATAGGGCTCTCGCGTTATCTTGTTAACTCGTTGAAGCGCGGTCAAAACGATTATGCATTTATCACAGCTCGATGACCCTTTAAACGCCATCACATGCGTTGAACTGGTAGTTCACCAGCACTGTACCCCCTTTTAAACTTTTTTCGCGGTACGTAGACAAACTGGTGGGGGTCGTCGGGGAAAATACATGTACGGAATCTACAGTTGTCAGGTGTCGATTGTTTCAAATCGAGCAACAAATAACCGTGTGGTTTGGATGTTGCGTCGTGGTAGGCTTCCTGCAGAAAACGAGGGTTTCCCGGATATACCTGTCGCGCAAGATGCTGAATTTGAGCCCGATCACGGAGGTTTTTGAAAATTACTATATAGTTGGCATTCAACGAGATATCTCGCTGGCCGTGCCCTTGATGGAATAAGTTTTGGCTGATGAAAATAACACTCAGATTTTTATGATGGCTGCCTTTGGTGAAAAGGTCTACAACGTTATTGTTAGATGCCTCGCGCATCAAATCATCGATTATCAGAAGTTTTGCGCGATGGTCGTTAGCATAATCGGTACTCTGAGGTAGGCCCTCGTGGAACTCTATTGATTCACCATACTCCGTGTATGCGGCCTGCCACTCGGAATAATAGAAAATAACTCTCTCAAACGGCTCACTGTTCATACGTGAAATGAACTTCAAAAACTTTTTTACAAAGTACGTTTTACCGCAACCTGTGGGACCGCAGATCATTGAGGTCCAGGGATGCTTCCACCGTGTATCCATCTCCACGAATGACCACGTTTCCTGCGGGACGACCTAATATAAAGAATTCGAGCAGTTGAAATATGTAAAGAGTTTTTATTTTCCTGTAACAGTATAGATATTTCACGGTAATAACAAAGATATTTTACAACGCTGTTTAACAATGCTTATTAGACGTCCTGTAAAGCGATAATGTAACAGTATAGATATTTCACGGTAATAACAAAGATATTTTACAACACTGTTTAACAATGCTTATTAGACGTCCTGTAAAACGATAATTTTTTATAAGCTACTATCTGTAACCATAAGGGAGCGAACCGTATTCGCCATCACGTCTTCGCTTGACGCTCAGAGGCGTGCACGATTTCGTTTCGGCTCGTGTAACAACCTGGTGGAATGGCGTACGACGTATTGAATCAAACTGAAGCACAATAGGGTTTTCTCTCTCGCCTATTATAAATGACCGTATTGACTCGTAATTTATCAACGAGCTGTTTGCATAATTCAGCGTTATGCCTTTAACCTTACAAACCTCGCTTTCTACGCCGCTCGGCGTATTAACTATGAAAGAATAAAATTTAGGACCGCCCGAAACGAAAGACTTAATGTAACTGCCCTCGCCATAAGAGCTTAGCTCGTCGGTTAGATCCCCTAGCAGCTGACCCGTTGGCGGCTCATACTCTTCAGGATCTTTCTTCGTAACATAAATGACGGAGTCGGTGTCGCAGTACAGAGCGCGCTCGCCCAACAACTCGAGATAGGTGTAAAGTTTTAAACGCGCCTGAGCTGTGGTGTATGCAGCTATGACAGCATTCGCTATATTAGACGGTGTCACAGCATCATCGGTTTTCATGTAATTAACATACAACACTTGATTGTTAACAGGCAACATACCAGTGATCTCGTACTCAGGGCTACTTAGCAGCTCCATAAGTTTTTCGCGCGTTGACACTATTTCCGTTTGAGGTAAATTCTCGCGCTGTCCAAATTTACCCCAAAAAGAATTCAGACAGAGTTTGGCTACCGAACGCAACCCGGGGTTTTTTGCTATCGCACAGCGGTCCAGCTGAACTCCTTCGGCTGTCTTAAAAGAAGTTATGTAACGGTCTTGCGCAACCTCATCTCCTGTACAATCCTCGGGCCAGCCGCTGGCCTCCTGTTTGATTTTAAGAAAGGTGTTTATGAATTCAGTAAAAAGACCCCCCTCCAGCGTGTCCCTGTTGTACTGCGTTATCTCATACTGCCAAATTTCGGTTACGGTTAATATTTTATACCCATATATAACAGCTTTTCGTAATTCATCAACCACCCAAGTGCCGTTAAAGGAGCGCTCCGCAGGGTCTTCGTGAGGACACGCGTCTTGATTCATGGTCTCGCAGCAGCTACGATATAAACCGAATAACAGGCGCTGGTGCATTCGCACCGGTAACACAGGGTGATAAAGATTTTGCGGTGGAAGCACCGTACATTTAACAAGACCCTCGACGCGTGAAAGATCGATATTATTTTCAGGGCCTGTCAACTCCCTGCACTCGTCACCGACGTATACAGACGGGTGCCCAACAGGATATTTACCATACTTACAGATGTATGGGTACAATGAGCAAACGTCAACATACCGTATCTGCTCCCCGTCTTTTACATCATACAGAGTGACCATGTTTTCCGTGCGACCACCGAAAAAAGCATCGCGCGGATTGAGAGGCTCCGCTCTGACTAGAGCGTGATCACTCACAAAAACACTCATCTCTAAATCTGTTTTTACCATGCGATCATACGCGCACTCCCAAATCTCGGTTAACGTGTAACCGCTTGAGCGGATTCTCTGCGATATAGTGTTTGTTCTCTCAAGGCGCTCGTTCCACGTATCACCGTCGCTTTGTCTACGGTCTCTGTTTACGGTAAAACAGCTCGAGCATCCGTGCCAATAGCAGCCGCGAAACTGTAACACGTGGACGGTGTCAGGTGTTTCGTAGTAACCGTCTACTAATAAATTTTGGGGCAGTTTAAACTCGCGCGAGCGCCCTGCGTGAATAATACGACGGTTTAAAGAATGCTCCATCCATACGAGCCAAGAGATCGCTTTTTTTGACTGATTGTGAGCCCATCTGTAACCACCCGTTGGTATAATCCCGATCGTGTTGGGTTTTAAAAAATTTTTCCGAAAGATTTGAAAGCAGGCGGACGCGATTGTTGTGTTTTCGCTAAACGGGCAAACACGTCCCCTATCCATGAACATTTTCCGAAAAACCACACAGGCTTGTCTCAATATCGTAACGTCGTTTTTACAATAGGTTATGAGCTCGTTTGAAAAGTTGAATACATAACCGTCATTCTTTAACTCGTTATACCACGCAGAAAAACGTTCGCGTTCTTCCACGCGCATAGTGTCAGGGGAGTAATTGATTACGGGCGGCATCGGACCAATATAATTCTGATTCTCTGGTTTGTTGAACAGATGTGGAAAAGATCCTTTAGCGAGAGCAGCTTTTAGACCAAAAGATTTTGGCAGTGCGCTCAGAGGCATGTGAAAGTAGTTCAGGCTATCGAGAAACACGAGTTTACCAACGCGCATTGTGATGATTTTAGTACCGTTCATTATTAAAGCTGGTAGCTGTGTTTTTTTCTCCTCGATGAAGTAACGCAGGATAAACTGGGCGTCGAAGCTACCGGCGTTATGGGCTATTAAAAAAACGCGTGAGAAACCCGTAATACTCTGCATGGCTAACTCCACAAGTTGACATACAGGATTCGCGCTAAATATAAACTCATGCTCACCGCAGTGCTCGCATGGCTCGTCTATAGAAACGTTATCGCAACACCGCGTGCAGACACGTTGAGCTACGCAGAGGTTCGGCTCGTGAACACGCGTTGCCGTGTCACCTTTTACAGGCGTACACTGTTGCGTTTCAAAGTCATAGAAAATGAATATGTTCTCTTTTGTCTTCTCATCGGTGCGAATAGGCCTCATATAACACAGATGATTATAGGGCTGCTGTGATTTACACGTTTTACAGAAACCCACCCCACACACATGCTCCTTTTTCTCTAAAGGTCTTATCGCCCGAAAACAGTTACAGCATCGTTGAAGAGATTCGCAAACAGTATTCACCCTGCGTTTACGATGGATGGTAATAGTCCTATGTTTTTCTAAACACCGCTCCCCGAAGAAATCGCGGTTACACGCCTCACATCTGACTGTGGCTGTCGCGAGCACCTCGCAGGGAGGTACTTGAAGACAGCGAGGACATTTCTTTTTCAAACATCTATGACCCCGGCGAAAACGGGCGTTACAGGTCGCGCAGAAGTTTAAGCTACCTACAGCACCTCGCAGATTTAAAATAGGTTGGAAATGATGTGACCGTTCATAATACAGAATGTATAACGTGTGCTGTATTGACCCGGCTGTATCCATAACCGTCTGTGTACCGTCGAATACAGGTCTTTCGCGCCGTCCCAAAGTCAAAAACTCGAAAACTACGATAGCCAACCCCTCGCGAGCCAGATAATTCTGGTATATAGCAATTTCGCGAATGCCGCAACCAGCAGGCGGTATATTAACATTTGCGTTTCTCGTGAGTTCAAGTGCTACCTCTTTTTGAAACGACCCGTTAATTCGTCGAATACGCTGCCATCTAGCATGCAAGACCCCCGAGCGTATCTCGCCCCTCTCAGCGTACGCCCGTGCTGTTACTAATGAGCGCGGTAAACACAAATTGTCGGTGTTTCGAATCGTTAAAATTGATTTTTTAGCGACACCCTCGTGTGTCAAACCTTTTCGCCCGCGACCCTCCACGCCTTTAACAATACATACTTTTATATTGAAAGAATCATCAATGTTCAGAGACTGTGCACTTTGAGCGATGTTTGTTATTAATTGCCAGACATCTACAAATGTATAATCGCGGACAGGGCGGAATGAAAGCCAAACGGGGCCGTGCACTAGACTGTTCGCCGAGAACGAGATTCCCGCGTAGTCGCCACCCTCGCAGTAGCTCGTGAGATGCGTCAGAAGATCACGGAATGCTCCTTCGAGCCATGTTGTTACGTTCGTTCCCGCGAGAGGTTGACGGATATGCATTGTTATCTCTCGACCTCGTAGTTTAAACCGTTTGAAATAACGGGCTGCATCCTGCGTAACGATGATCCGATCTCCGGGCGGTTGCACATCTCCGAAAGGTTCATTTCCCAATGCATTGCGCGGTCTTCCTGCGCCCGTTTGTACATCTGTAAGCGAACAAAAGCGTTAGTTATAGGTCAGGGGCTACAGATAAAAATATTCACTGTAATTTCTGGTGTACCTCATGCTAACCGCGGTATGCCTCTAACGTATCAATAGACGAGTACCCTGTGATAAATATAACAAAACTGTTTTAAATGTATGCACCCTGCACCCGCCATGAGGATCGAGAGAAGAGAAAGAGAGATAGAGCCTTAGAAACAGATATTACACTACACATTGCTCTGTGATTTTTATAAAAGAGTTCACTGTAATATAGTTATTTCTTTTTACCTGAATCCGAATCCATCAGTTGTCGAAACCATAGACCAAAACGCTCAGCAATTATTTGCTCATCGTTTAGGCGGTCGTCCCAGGGGCGAGCACCCCACGCGTATTCTCCTAACTGATTTTCGGGCTGTACGGGGTCGTCCTCGCTCTCGGAAAGAGTGTTATCACCCTCAGCTACTGGTCTGCCTATATCACGATCCTGCTGATGTTGATAGCCCGATGGACCCGCTATAGCCCCATCAGCATCGAGATCTCTGGCTTGCCGACGCGCAGCTGTTTGAAACATGATTACAGTTTATTAACGCTGTTTTTATTTTATTATTATTATCGCAGGTCTATACTCACAAAGTATATCAGGACGGTCGCTAAACATCTCGGAGAAGTTGAAAACAGTCGAGGTTTCTTCATCAGCACCGATCTGTTGTACTGGCTCGTCTGGTGCGGTCGAAGTACTCGCTCTCGGTTCTTCATGGTCCTCCCGTCTGGATTCTGAAAAAATACCGTTTCACCTTTATAGTTTTATAGCTCAAACAAACTGAAGGTCTGAGATAATAGGCCAAAATAGTTTTAATACATACGGTGGCGGCTGATTAGACGGTCCTGTTCCGCATCTTCCACGGCTCTCGCCGCCGCCGCGAGATCCTCTTCTTCGTCGCTCCCTCCGTTATAAAGTTCGTGATAGCCTATAATAAAACAACCATCGTATTGTAAGCCCGTTAGAATACGCTCATAGCAGCGATGTATTGAAATAAAATTACTTACACCTGACTTCATTGACGAGCTCCCGTATACACGGAGATTCCAAAACACTGCGACGTTGTAATTCCTCGTACACGACGTCCAACACACGCCGACCTCTTAGTATACCTCTGTTATAGGCCACCGCAATAGCACGTAAAGGAGCCCACCAAATAACATATCTCAGTCTGTTGACGAGTCTATCACCCGATAAACGTAACAGATCATTACACCACTGATCGTTACACCGTCGTCTCAACTGCGCGCTACGCGGTTTGGTAAGACGTAAAAGATTGAGGATACAAAAAATCACTGAGTTATCAGACATTATAATAAACGACCACTAAACACCGTTCTATACGACGATTGAATCGCTACTGATATATCTCGAGCGAAAATTATAAGTGTGATGCATGCTTAAATTTTAGCGAGACTTCTTTTTGAAACCAGCAATGGAATGCTGCAGCTAGTGAAACTAAATAGTACTCGGCAAGGCTCTCCCAATAGCTCAAAAAGCATATACACGAGTGGGGCAGTTTTGTTTACGTCTGTAACCATATTTCTCTGTCCTCGGTGTAGCATCTTCTGCCGAAGACCGAGCCGTGTCTTTATTCCGAGGAGATGCGCCCTTCATACACGGTCGTGTCTTAGGAATAACGCGAGCCACGTGAAACAGAAGGATTTACAAAAATCTCTGTCTGCAATACCCTGTATTATACGCGATACAGAGCACTGGAGCAGTATATCTATAGCAGCTGCTGATAGGGGATTCTGCATATAGAGAGCTCTGTCTTTCTCTCTCCCTCTCTTGTCATTATCATTTTAAGTTTACTTACGATCGAGTATATAATAAATATATAGCTAGGGGGGAATGCTTAAAAGCAGCAAGAGGCTGTAGACACGTGCAATTTTGATGGTTCTGCATAAAGTATTGCACCCCTGCCACGGGAGAGCGAGAGAGGAAGATGTGCTATGCCGCAGGAACGAGAGCGAGAGGGTATATGCCATCGCTGTTGCAGCTCTGAAGCACAGGGTCTCTGCAGCTACCGAGTGAGCGAGCGAGCGAGAGAACACGTGATACCGTGAGAGCGAGCGAGAGGTCCGAATATCGCTGCTACGCCTCTCAAACGCAAGGGCAATGCTATCTTCGCCACGGCTCTGGAGCTCTCGGCCACTGCACGTGCAATTCTGATGACGTTGCATTGTGAGAATTCAGGGCCTCGCGTCTCACGAGAGAGCGAACGAGAGGGTTTATCAGGCCACACGTGTGAGCGAGAGGGCATGATGGGTGAGAGTATGTAGAGAGCGACACATGCAGCATCGGTGAGTTTTTTATT
>OZ022423.1:1536452-1648952 GCA_963989365.1 Rhimphoctona megacephalus
TACAGCCTTATAGCATTCCATACAACGTTTGAGAGAAGCGCAAACACTACCGGGTTTCTTTCCGAATAAGCTACCAGTAATATGATTGTTAAAACAAGATGTACCGTAAAACTCGCGCCTACACGCGCTGCATCTGATAACACCATTTGAAAGAGGGTGGCATGAGGGTACAATAAAGCAACGAGGACACTTTTTTTTGCATCTATGATCAAGACGTCTGTATTGTGCGTTACAAGATGAGCAAAAATCTCTACTATACCTATAGCCCCTCTAAGGTTTAAAATCGGTTGAAAATGATGCGATCGTTCATAATACAAGATGTTTAATGTGTGTTGAATAGAGCCTTTTAATGCCAAAACCTGTTGCGTACCATCGAACAAAGGCTCCGCTCGCCGTCCTAACGTCAAAAACTCGTAAACGGTAATAGCAATACCATCTTCAGCCAAATAATCCTGATAACGAGCGATTTCGTATACACCGCAGCCCTGTAACGGCACAACAACGTTTGCGGTGTTGGTCAACTCAACCGCTGCTAATCGCTGCATAGACCCGTTAATTTGCCTGATTTTCTGCCAGCGAGCGTGTAAGTCACCCGTACGTATTTCCCCCCGTTCGGCGTATACAAGGGCTGTTACCAACGACCGTGGTAAGCATAAATTATCGTTATTTCTAATCGTTAGAATTGATTTTTTAGCAACATCCTCATGGGTTAGCCCTTTTCTACCAGACCCCTCGACACCTTTGACGATACATGTTTTTATTACAAATTTTTCAATAATACCGAGTGAAGCGGCGCTTTGAGCTATACTAGTTATTAATTGCCATATATCGTTAAACGTACAGTCCCGCACAGGTCGAAAGGATAACCAGGCGTCTCCTTGCGGTAAGCTATCTGATGTAAACGACATACCTATGTAGTCGTTACCGTTGCAGCAGTTAGTTATAAACGTTAAAAGGTCGCGGAACGTTCCTTCAAGCCAGTGTAATACGTTACACTGTGGCAACAGCTGGCGTATACGCAGTGTTGTTTCATGTCCATGGAGTTTGAACCGTTTAAAATAATGTCGAGAATCACCGATAATCTCGATGCGTATACCAGGTGCCTGTACATCATCGAACGGTTCGTTTCGTTGTCTACCACACCCTGTCTGTATTTCTGAAAAAATACACCGTGTTAGGGAGGGCATTAGGAGCTATATGGTGTCAAAATTTTATCACGCTACCATTACTCTGATGATACCTTCTATTATTAATATTGTTAAGGTCCTCAACATCAAATTAAAGTTTCTTCCGAGCCAAAACCTGTCATATAAAATACATTGTCTTATTTCGCGCCTCTAGTCAATTGATGGCTAAATAAGCACTTACCGGAATCGATAAAGGTTGAAATGGTGCTCATCCGCCAGTTATCATCACCCACCAGACATTCAAGCAGCACATCAGCACGTGCATTGTTTTCTCGTTCTTCTTCTTCAGGGGTTATAGCGAGGTCACTTTCTATAGGGTACTCCCACGCCTGATTTCCGATGTAATCTCCTTCCTCATGTAGAATCAGACTCCCCTGAGCAGGCAAAATATTACCCCTTCCATTGGTAGGAGGAGGATAATTATTGCCATCATCATCATCTGTGAATATATCGATGGGGCTAGCTATGTTTGAAGCGTCTGCTAGGCGATGCTCAATGGCAGTATGTGTTTCCGCTACAGCTGTCTCTTTTTCTTCTTCTGTAGAGTGATTGTCTTCGCCGTGCGTCTGAACAGTGACACCCCCATGCATATCGTTTGTACTTGTTTCGGTCTCTTCAGAGTTACCTGTTAAGGGGACCGTATGGTCTAGAGCACGAAAATTTCACCTATTTTCACGATTTTTTTTTTGCCATAAAAAATTTAAAAATCGATGTTTTAACTTTTCGGGTTTATTACTACCTTTATTAAGTATACAAAAAAATTTTTTTTTAATTTTAAAAACAGTGTTTATTATCATATAATTGGCATTGAAGACGACCCTCTCGAAAAATCCGACCCGGACGGTGAAGATCGATCCGAGACTTCTACTCATCTGAAACACAAAATTCAAGAAGATTCTTAATCAGAAAGAGTGCAGTTATGGTCGGGACTAGAACAAATCGAAAAAATAAAAAATTGACAAAATGGCGCGCTTTTGAAAAAAAATTCGTAAAATCGGGTTTTTTTCACTAGTTTTTTAGTATAAACAATAAGAAATTATTTAAATAAAATTATGATTGTAGTTCCGACGATAGCCATACATGTTGTGAACAACATATCCAAATTTCAAGTGATTCGGTTGAATAGTTTTTTTGTTTTCACCTGCGCAGTGCCGAAAAAAGTCGTTTCGAGATAAATGAGTTTAAAGTTTGAGGTACAGATATTTTCAAAAATTGAGCAAATTTTGAATACTTACAGTTAATCCGCGATTCCGGCACCATATAGGATTCCTTCGGAACGTTCATAATTCAAGATTTCCTCACTCCTTTCATTTCTTCGAGCTGTCCGAGCCTCTTTGGAGTTGTCCGTGCTCCTACGGTTGGCGCTCGATACTCGCAGCTCGTCTCGGTTTTGCGCTAGTTGCTCCGCTTGTGGCCCGATTTTTATGCCCATGGTCTCCATTATTTTCAATAGGGATGCAAATCCTTCATTGAATATGCAAGCGGAAATGTGAGTGGCAATATCAATGATTTTTTTTCCGGCAAACAGATGTTTCGGCGCAAGGTGCCACACGCAAGCATTGAAACTTTCGTTATTGTTCTGCGTATTACTGCCAATACACCTTTCCAATAAAGTCTCTGCTGTCAATTCTTCATAAATTGGTTTTAATATCTCTTGTGCTTCATCGCACAGAGCAGGTGGGTGCTCGTAGGTGACTAAAGTACCTGCAGCCTCACTTTGACGCCACTTGCACCACGATTCGGAACCTGGAGGACAGTACGAGTGTTGCGGATTTTCATCTGTTGAAATTTTGTGATAATATGCTGCCCATATTTCACTTCTCATCCCTTCAGTCGAATCTGAATTACGTCTAATTGCTAGACCGTAATAAGTTGACAGCTCTTGCAATAATTTATTCGTCAATTGTTGACGCTTCGGTGTTTTATTTATCGATTTCCGCTGTGTCTTTTTTCCCTCTTCTTTTTCTGTCAATTTCTTTGTTGCTTTCTTTATTTGTGCATGTTTTTTTTTCGCATCAACAGCACGTTTGTACAAACGTTTTTTAACATGCAAAACACATTCTTTTTTGCAAACTAAAAAATCATCCCCGTAAGGCTTTGTGTCCAATAAGGCTTTGAACGTTTTCGTGTCGCCGTCTCCGATATAGTTCGCGTATTTTACGTTGTACAACTCTTCCGATCTCTTGAACATTTCCACGATGCCGTCTACCTCCATTTTGCCAGCACTTCCGGTATGATTTGCGTCACAGTGATCTTCATGCTCTCGATACCACGCTTCATATTCAATCGTATCCTCTTGGCCTTTCCATTGAGAGCAGGCTTGACATATACTGCATTTGACGACAACATCTAAAATTTTATTACTGTATTTCCCTATTAACGAGGCAATACCGAGAAGCGATGAGAATCCACGTTTCGCCCACGATCCATCACCAGACACAGAAAGTTCATCCGCGGGACGCCCAGCTTTTACATTCAACTCGACTTCTTCTTTCAATGCTCTTTGGAAAACGATTTTCGCGACGGCTTCAGCTGCAATTTTTATATTGTCCACGATGCCGTAATATGTACTCTTACAAATTCCTTGTCCAAGATCCATGAGACCGCAGAAATTTTTCAAGCCTTCAAATCCTACTCCAAGCATTCTCAGGGCGAGAACAAGTCGACGGTTGATTTCAAATGCCTTATCAATTAACGGCGAAGACAAAATAAAAGTTTCTTTACACTCACACTTCACAGAGAGTTTGAATCCTAGACCACGTTGTCCGTTTTTGCTAAAAGTGACCGCACCGTTACAATCTTTACACTTCAACAACTGTTGCAACGTTAAAAATATCATGCTGAATTCGATGATGCAATAATTGAAAGTAGGATTAACGTTTACTTCCAATTCCTCATTGCCTTTTAATTTTTTCGCAGACGTGCTCGTAAAATCAGTAGTATTTTCGATAGTGAATCGATTGCCCTTGAAATATCTTTTGCGACCTACAGAAGATGGTCGTCTAGAAGAGTCACGGCCTTGCTTTCTATCCATATTTTCTGATATTTTATTTCAAAATTTTCGATGTTGGTTCGTCAAAACGTAACGTTGTACTGATCAAGTCAGGGGAAAGCGAAATGACCGTTTCCCTCACAAATGTTCGACAATAGGTATATTTCGGGGAAGGGAAAAGTATATATAGGTATATAGTATGTACTATATACAGGTATATATTTTCGGAGAAGGATTGGGACAGCTGCTGCGCTCCGATTAGGTTACCGGTTAGCGCTAGACCCGTTAGGAGCGCGCGGACCGCTCTCTACCTGCGTTATGGGCTGTAGAAGCTGTAATATTGAGAATTTCCGCATGAAAATTTCACAGTATATTCTTGAGATACTATACTTTCGACATATCGAAAAAAAAAAAATCGATTTTTTCAAATTTCTAGACCATACGGTCCCCTTAATTATTATAATTATGATTATTAGAAATATCATCGTTATTAACAGTAGTATTATCATAATCCTTATTATTATCATTAATAAGCACTGTCAACGTTGTAATTCATAGATATTTCGGTGGGGCTGATCATGTTTGAAAAATCTGCTAAATAGTCAACGATGCGATTCATTGCTGTTGCCCTTTCCTCATCAACACCCTCTATAAAGTATACTATTTGACCCGTTTTTTGGACCGGGATGCTTCCTATGTCTACAGCCCCTGATTCGTGTCTGTTAGCCTTGGATTTCGTAGCGCTCCCTAGTTTTATTATTATTATTATTTTAGAACTCATTATGCTTATGTCGAAATCAAGAGACTCGGTAGAGTCTCGGAACAAGTACATTGACAGCTCTGTCGTCTGCTGTCCCGAGGCTCGCCGAGTCTATATTATCTCTAAACAAGATGATTCGCGGTGGTGGGGGTAAAAATTTTATAACATTTTCGCTAATTGTAGAGCCTAGGAGTCATTTAGCGGCTTGAAAAGCGAACTTTTGACTAATTGAGCGATGCTCTTTCGATTGAGCCTAAAATCAGCACGATTGGTTGCGTAATTGCTGAGAAAAAACTTTGCACAGGCTTAGGATTATGCTCGATTCTACTACATTCAAGAATTTGCCTTGTCTGTATATGCGCTCAGACGATACAATCAAAGGCGTTTTGATGCCCATCAAAACCCATTTCCATAAAAGCCGGTCTCCGGCAACGGAAGCAACGAGTTGCGATTGGTCACGACGACTCGTCTTTCCTCTGTACGGAGCCAACATAAAGATTGAACGTTGTTTTGACATAACGAAGTGCGGGACGTGTGAGCAATTATATCGATAAATTTATAAAAAAAATCATTTCATGGTTCAGTGTGGTGATATTCGATCGATCGTCCATATGACAGCTGACCAATATCTTTTTTATAACAGTCATGAGGTTATAAAGATCGCGGTCAATTTCAACTTTTGGTTAGAGTGGTGTTTATAGATAGACGAGTAAAGAGTGACTTTTATATAGATAGAAGAGTGATGGTGAGAAAATAAAGTGTAATAATGAACCATTGAACAGTGTCTAAATAAATATTTTTTTAATTAAACCTAGCCCCTACAATTTTTTTCCAAACGTAAACTCTGCTACAACGGAACCGAAAATGATCCCTTTTCTCTTTTATCATCAAAATGTTCCCCGAATGCAATAACAAGGTTTATTTAGAAACCATTCTCTTCGTTTTTTCTGTTAACCAAGAGAATGGTGTATGATAAACTCGTATTCGGTGAATATTTAATATCTTTGTCGTGAGGTTATAAAGATCGCGGCTAGTTTCAACTTTTGCTTAAAGAGACTTTTATTATAGATAGAAGAGTGATAGTGCAAAAATAAAGTGTGATTCAATAAATAAACTTTTGGACAGTGTCTATATAAATATATTTTTTTATTAACCCTAGACCCAACAATCCATTTTTCTGAACGAAAACTCTAGAACGGAGTCGAAAACGGTGCCTGTTTACTTTTACCATAAAATGTTCCTCGGATGCAAAAATAAGGTTTATTTAGAAACCATTCTCTTTGTATTTTTTTCTTTTGATAACTAAGAGAAAGGTGTATGATAAACGCGTATTCGGTGAATACTTAATATCTTTGTTGGGAGGTTATAAAGATCGCGGTCAGTTTCAACTTTTGATTAAAATGACTTTTATCATATTACCGATGGAAGAGTAATAGTGCAAAAATGAAGTGTGATTCAATAAATAAAATTTTGAACGGTGTCTAAATAAATATTTTTTTTTATTAACCCTAGTCCCAACAATTCATTTTTCCGAACGTAAACTCTAGAACGGAGTTGAAAACGGTGCCTCTTCTCTTTTACCATAAAATGTTCCTCGGATGCAATAACAAGGTTTATTTAGAAACCATTCTCTTTTTTTTATAACTATATAAGTGAATCGTGTATGATAAACTCGTATTCGGTGAATAATTAATATCTTTGAACAGTCGTTAGGTTATAAAGATCGCGGTCAGTTTTATTTGGTTAAAGTGAAACTTTAGGTTAACGTGATTTGAATATGTAGATAGAAGAGTGATAGAGTGCAAAAATAAAGTGTAATTCAATAAATAAGCTTTAGAACAGTGCCTAAATAAATAATTTTTTTTAACCCTAGCCTCAATATTCCAATTTTCCGAATGTAAACTCTACAATGGAGTCAAAAACGGTGCCTCTTCTGTGTTACCATAAGATGTCCCTTGCATGCAATAATAAGGTTTATTTGAAAACTATTCTCTACGTTTTTATATAACCGAGAGGATGGTGTATGATACCACTCTAGGTTTGAATTATACATAGTTTTAAACCACCCTAGAGTGGTTAAATACATGAAAATACTGTTTGCACTTGCAACCCAAAATGGAATCAAGTGACGCGAAATAATTTTGAGCGAAACGATATTTGATTCGAGAAAAAAAAATTCATAAGTACTTTACGAATTTTGTTTTCCCTATTGCTCATGAGATATAATTTGTGATCAATAAACGTTATGAAAGAAACATTCATGTGGCACTTCGACCGAAATTTTTTTTCCAATCATACTTTTGCTCTCGAAATTTGGTGCGCATATGTTTTAGGGTTCCGTACCCAAAGGGTAAAACGGGACCCTATTACTAAGACTCCGCTGTCCGTCCGTCTGTCTGTCTGTCCGTATGTCACCAGACTGTATCTCATGAACCGTGATAGTTAGACACTTGAAATTTTCACAGATGATGTATTTCGGTTGCCGCTATAACAACAAATACTAAAAAACAGAATAAAATAAATATTTAAGGGGGCTCTCATGCAACAATCGTGATTTTTTGCCGTTTTTATAGATAATGGTACGGAACCCTTCGTGCGCGAGTCCGACTTGCACTTGGCCGGTTTTTTTTGTTTCAAAATCTCGTTTCGTTATGATTACTTTTATTGAAAAACTTTCGGTGCATTCTGATGATATTGGAGTAATTTCTCGGTGTCATTTTTTATGGAATACTTTCCTATCCATTGATCTGTTGGAATGGATGTTTCAGTGTAATATTTTTTCAAATTTTTTTACAAAATCAAAAAAAATTAAAGTTTTGATACTTGTTCCTAATTCTTTTATCAAGAGACTCGGTAGAGTCTCGGGACAAGTATATTGACAGCTCTGTCGTCTGCTGGCCCGAGGCTCGCCCGAGTATATTATCTCTGAATAAAACGATTTGCCATGATGG
Organism: Rhimphoctona megacephalus; assembly: GCA_963989365.1. Lineage (NCBI taxonomy): Eukaryota > Metazoa > Arthropoda > Insecta > Hymenoptera > Ichneumonidae > Rhimphoctona > Rhimphoctona megacephalus. The sequence goes on from OZ022423.1 coordinate 1,544,343, forward strand.
GGGTAAAAACTGAAATTCATTTTCTTTAATTACGAAGCTCAGGGGGCATATGATGATTTGAAAATTGAACTGGAGATTTATTACGAAAAAATACTTCGATTGAGCACTAAATCAGCACGATTGATGCCGTATTTGCTGAGAAAAAACTTTGGACAGGCTCAAGATTATGCTAACAACGAAGTATTGGCATGTCTGTATACGACGCAATGAAAGGCCTGTTGACGCCTTCCGAGCTTGTGATTGGCCATTCCGTTACATTTTTCTCGTTAGATCTGCAGTTTTAATTTTCCACACTTAACTCTAGGACGGGAACGAAAGCGATCTCTTTTCTCTTTCGCGATTAAATGTTCCTCGTATGAGATTTCTTAAGAAATCATTCTTTTCGATTCTTTGATAACTATGAAATGGTGTACGTTGAACTGTTATTCATGATTGGTATGAATCGATGTAAATTTGGAAAAGAAACTATAAAACTAATAATGAGTGTCAAAAAAATGTATATGGCAAGATTTGTTATTATCATGCCGAGTTTTGAGCAGTGTCTAATGAATTTTTTTTTAACTCTACGCCGTTGACAATTTATTTTATTGGTCCCTTTCCTCTTTATTATAAAATGTTCCTCGCTTGCCATAACAAAGATTTGTACATAATAAAATGTTCCTTGCATGATAATTGTTGGTCTATTTCAAAAGATTTTCGACGTCGCTTTTCTATCCAAAATATGGTGTAGAATTATCTCGCGTTTGATGAATTAATAGACAAATACACTGTCAACCTGCATCTGGATATATATGGATGCCTCTGGATGATAACCGTAGTAAGTAATGATATATCTTTATGTGAAAATGGCTTGTATAATATATCCTTATGTCAAAAGACTATGGCGGTATATAGTCCATATCCTGGTATTATCAAAATTTGTATCTTCGGATTGCAACGAATTCCTATAGACTCTAAAAATTCTGTGAAGCGACAAATGTACCAAGTATTTCCACTTCTTGGCTCCAATTGTAGCATTATGAATTGAACATTTTGTTATGAAAATTCGTCGGTTGCTCATTTGTCAATGGCATCAAAAATATTGTCTTTGGAACACCATGGATTTACGCAAAATTTCAGAATTTTGTTTGGCTCCATATGCTCTATATTTTTTCACATCCCCGCTTTAGTTGTAGCATAATGAATTTAAAAAAATTATTTCAAAAAGTCTTCAGATGTGTTTTTTCTGACATTATCAAAATTTATATCTTTGAATTGCAACGAATGCCTACAGACTTTGGAAATTGTGTGAAGCGACAAATGTACCAAGTATTTCTACTTTTTGCCTCCGATTTTATCGTTATGAATGGAAAATTTTGTTATGAAAATTCTTCCGCTGCTCATTTGTCGATGAGATCAACATTATTGTCTTTGGAATGCCATGAATATATGCAAAATTTCAGAATTTTGTTTGGCTCAATATGCGCTCTATTTTTTCACTTCCCCACTTTAGTTGTATTATGAATTTTGAAAAATTGTTTCAGGAAGTCTTCCGAGGTGTTTTTACTGATATTATCAAAATTTGTATAAATGAATTGTAATAAATACCTACAGACTTTGAAAATTCTGTGAAGCGACAGATGTGCCAAGTATTTTCCCTTTTTGGTTTCGATTATTCCATTAGAAATTGAAAATTTTGTTATGAAAATTCTTCGACTACTCATTTGTCGATGGGTTAAGAATTGCTGGCTTCAGAATGCCACGCATACATGCAAAATTTCAGAATTTTGTTGGGCCCAATGTGCGCTACATTTTTCTAATTCCCTAATTTAGTTGTAGCATAATGAATTTTGAAAAATTGTTTCAGGAAGTCTTCTGATGTTTTTTTTACTGATATTATCAAAACTTATAGCATTGGATTGCAACAGATACCTATAGATTTTGAAAATTCTGTGAAGTAACAAATGTACCAAGTATTTACACATTTTGGCTCCGATTGTTGGATTATGAATTAAAAATTTTGTTATGAAAATTCTGCGGTTGTTCATTTGTCAATGGGATCAAAATTATTGTCTTCGGAACGCCATGAATATATGAAAAATTTCAGAATTTCATTTGGCTCTATTGAGCTATATTTTATCACTTCCCCACTTTAGTTGCAGCATAATAAATTTTCAAAAATTTTTTCAGGAATTTCAGGAAGGATGTGTTTTTACTGATATTATCAAAATTTGTATCATTGAATTGCAACAGATACGTACAGACTTTGAAATATCTGTAAAGTAACAAGTGTGCCCAATATTTCCACTTTTTGGCTCGAATAGTGGCATTATTAGGACTTGAACATTTTATTATGAAAATTCTTCGGTTGCTCATTTTTGGATGGGATTAAAATTTGGCTTCGAAAAGTAATGGCTACATACAAAATTCATAAACTTTATTGAGCCCAATGTGTGGTATGATTGAGTTGTGGCATGATTAATTCAAAAAATTGTCAGAAAGTCTTTGGTTCCTTTTTTTCTGGAAGTACAAAAATTTGTTTCATTGGAACGCAACGTATACTTACAATCTTTGGAAATTTCCTGAAGCAACATGTGTGCTCAGTATTTCTACTTTTTGGCTCCTCTTGTAGCATAACGAATTGAAAAATATTTTCAAAAAAATTTGCTCTACGGATGCGCTGGTTGTGATGGTACGAAAATTTGCACGAAGATAATGCAACTGGTCCAACTCAACTCTATCCATTTTCTTGGGCATAATATTGATCTAAGTTTGCCTGCTTTGTTGAATTTATTGTTTTGAAATATCCATAACCTACTTTGTGAACTTTTCAAAATTCAAAGATAATATTAAAATATCTGTAAGTTCTAGTTTTGAGGCTATCACAGCCATTATTATTATAAATGGTATTTGCAAATATCATAATTTCACCTTGTTGATAAAAATAGGAATGAAGAAATGCATAAACTTTTTTTACAATGGATTCGATACGTTTTCTATCTAATTACGTAAAACTGGTTCTTTGATGTTTCGTTTATCTAGAGCGAAAAATTTCGGAAAAAATCTGCCTTCCATTTCTATCGTAGGGATAATTTTTTCGTTGATATTTACATGAATCTAAGTAGTACTGCGAGTTGTTCTACTTGGATTCATTAAAATCTTAACGAAAAAATTATCGCGACAAAAAGATGCGATATTTGGTTCTCAATAACCCAGATCAATACGCATAAAATGAATGACTTTTTACGTATCGAGATGAAACCAATGTAGACGAATATTTATTCACATCACATTTTATGGTCGGTTGCCGGAATTACGTTTACGATAGTTCCTTTAATCTCCTGTAATTAATTCAAAAAATTGTAGGACCTTCAAAGCTCATAAACTTTATTGAGCCCAATGTGTGGTATGCTTGAGTTGTGGCATGATTAATTCAAAAAATTGTCAGAAAGTCTTTGGTTCCTTTTTTTCTGGAAGTATAAAAATTCGTTTCATTGGAAGGCAATGTATACTTACAAACTTTGGAAATTTCCTGGCGCAACATGTGTTCTCAGTATTTCTACTTTTTGGCTCCTATTGTGGCATAACGCATTGAAAAATATTTTCAAAAAGATTTGCTCTACGGATGCCCTGGTTGTGATGGTACGAAAATTTGCACGAAAATAATGCAACTGGTACAACTCAACTCGATCCATTTTCTTGGGCACAGTACTGATCTAAGTTTGACCACTTTGTTGAATTTATTGTGTTAAAATATCCATAACATACTTTCTGAACTTTCCAATATTCAAAGATAATATTAAAATATCTGTAAGTTCTAGTTTTGAGGCTTTCACGGCCATTATTGTTATAAATATCAAAATTTGTATCAAAATATGTATCATGGGAATGTAGCCGATGCCTACAAACTTTTAAGGGGACCGTATGGTCTAGAAATTTGAAAAAATCGATTTTTTTTTTTCGATATGTCGAAAGTATAGTATCTCAAGAATATACTGTGAAATTTTCATGCGGAAATTCTCAATATTACAGCTTCTACAGCCCATAACGCAGGTAGAGTGCGGTCCGCGCGCTCCTAACGGGTCTAGCGCTAACCGGTAACCTAATCGGAGCGCAGCAGCTGTCCCAATCCTTCTCCGAAAATATATACCTGTATATAGTACATACTATATACCTATATATACTTTTCCCTTCCCCGAAATATACCTATTGTCGAACATTTGTGAGGGAAACGGTCATTTCGCTTTCCCCTGACTTGATCAGCACAACGTTACGTTTTGACGAACCAACATCGAAAATTTTGAAATAAAATATCAGAAAATATGGATAGAAAGCAAGGCCGTGACTCTTCTAGACGACCATCTTCTGTAGGTCGCAAAAGATATTTCAAGGGCAATCGATTCACTATCGAAAATACTACTGATTTTACGAGCACGTCTGCGAAAAAATTAAAAGGCAATGAGGAATTGGAAGTAAACGTTAATCCTACTTTCAATTATTGCATCATCGAATTCAGCATGATATTTTTAACGTTGCAACAGTTGTTGAAGTGTAAAGATTGTAACGGTGCGGTCACTTTTAGCAAAAACGGACAACGTGGTCTAGGATTCAAACTCTCTGTGAAGTGTGAGTGTAAAGAAACTTTTATTTTGTCTTCGCCGTTAATTGATAAGGCATTTGAAATCAACCGTCGACTTGTTCTCGCCCTGAGAATGCTTGGAGTAGGATTTGAAGGCTTGAAAAATTTCTGCGGTCTCATGGATCTTGGACAAGGAATTTGTAAGAGTACATATTACGGCATCGTGGACAATATAAAAATTGCAGCTGAAGCCGTCGCGAAAATCGTTTTCCAAAGAGCATTGAAAGAAGAAGTCGAGTTGAATGTAAAAGCTGGGCGTCCCGCGGATGAACTTTCTGTGTCTGGTGATGGATCGTGGGCGAAACGTGGATTCTCATCGCTTCTCGGTATTGCCTCGTTAATAGGGAAATACAGTAATAAAATTTTAGATGTTGTCGTCAAATGCAGTATATGTCAAGCCTGCTCTCAATGGAAAGGCCAAGAGGATACGATTGAATATGAAGCGTGGTATCGAGAGCATGAAGATCACTGTGACGCAAATCATACCGGAAGTGCTGGCAAAATGGAGGTAGACGGCACCGTGGAAATGTTCAAGAGATCGGAAGAGTTGTACAACGTAAAATACGCGAACTATATCGGAGACGGCGACACGAAAACGTTCAAAGCCTTATTGGACACAAAGCCTTACGGGGATGATTTTTTAGTTTGCAAAAAAGAATGTGTTTTGCATGTTAAAAAACGTTTGTACAAACGTGCTGTTGATGCGAAAAAAAAACATGCACAAATAAAGAAAGCAACAAAGAAATTGACAGAAAAAGAAGAGGGAAAAAAGACACAGCGGAAATCGATAAATAAAACACCGAAGCGTCAACAATTGACGAATAAATTATTGCAAGAGCTGTCAACTTATTACGGTCTAGCAATTAGACGTAATTCAGATTCGACTGAAGGGATGAGAAGTGAAATATGGGCAGCATATTATCACAAAATTTCAACAGATGAAAATCCGCAACACTCGTACTGTCCTCCAGGTTCCGAATCGTGGTGCAAGTGGCGTCAAAGTGAGGCTGCAGGTACTTTAGACACCTACGAGCACCCACCTGCTCTGTGCGATGAAGCACAAGAGATATTAAAACCAATTTATGAAGAATTGACAGCAGAGACTTTATTGGAAAGGTGTATTGGCAGTAATACGCAGAACAATAACGAAAGTTTCAATGCTTGCGTGTGGCACCTTGCGCCGAAACATCTGTTTGCCGGAAAAAAAATCATTGATATTGCCACTCACATTTCCGCTTGCATATTCAATGAAGGATTTGCATCCCTATTGAAAATAATGGAGACCATGGGCATAACAATCGGGCCACAAGCGGAGCAACTAGCGCAAAACCGAGACGAGCTGCGAGTATCGAGCGCCAACCGTAGGAGCACGGGCAACTCCAAAGAGGCTCGGACAGCTCGAAGAAATGAAAGGAGTGAGGAAATCTTGAATTATGAACGTTCCGAAGGAATCCTATATGGTGCCGGAATCGCGGATTAACTGTAAGTATTCAAAATTTGCTCAATTTTTGAAAATATCTGTACCTCAAACTTTAAACTCATTTATCTCGAAACGACTTTTTTCGGCACTGCGCAGGTGAAAACAAAAAAACTATTCAACCGAATCACTTGAAATTTGGATATGTTGTTCACAACATGTATGGCTATCGTCGGAACTACAATCATAATTTTATTTAAATAATTTCTTATTGTTTATACTAAAAAACTAGTGAAAAAAAAACCCGATTTTACGAATTTTTTTTCAAAAGCGCGCCATTTTGTCAATTTTTAATTTTTTCGATTTGTTCTAGTCCCGACCATAACTGCACTCTTTCTGATTAAGAATCTTCTTGAATTTTGTGTTTCAGATGAGTAGAAGTCTCGGATCGATCTTCACCGTCCGGGTCGGATTTTTCGAGAGGGTCGTCTTCAATGCCAATTATATGATAATAAACACTGTTTTTAAAATTAAAAAAAAATTTTTTTGTATACTTAATAAAGGTAGTAATAAACCCGAAAAGTTAAAACATCGATTTTTAAATTTTTTATGGCAAAAAAAAAATCGTGAAAATAGGTGAAATTTTCGTGCTCTAGACCATACGGTCCCCTTAACATTTTGTGAAGCGACATATGCGCCAAGTATTTCCACTTTATGTCTCTGATTGTGGCATTATGAATTGAAAAATTTATTACCAAAAGTCTTCTGCTCCTCATTTTTGGATGGGATTAAAATTTCTGTCCTCGGAACGCAATAGATACATCCAAATTTTCTGAACTTTGTTGGGCTTAAAGTGCAATATGTTTTTTCACTTTTCATACAAATATAATAAGGAGATACTGCTATTTAATATGTTTCTTTGATAAGCACAAATTCAAATTGCTACAAATTCTATGGAAGAGTTCTGACTGCTCTAATCTTACCCTCAAAAGCTTTGTAAATTTTTGTATCGGACTCCCAGTTCCCGACTTATTTTAGCCTGATTCCAGAAAGGTAAATCGAAATGTCAAAACAATTTGACTGGTTCAAGAATAAAAAAAATGCCAAATTGAAAATTCCAAAACACGTGTCCCTTTATTTCATGGGGAAAAAACCAAACTCGAAGTAGAAGGGGTGAGGGTTTGGAAATGAAAAAGCGATAATTTCCGAATATAACCTTTTTCTAATCTGTATAAAGCGAGATGTTCAAAAAGAACGAGAAAAAACGAATCACATCATGCATAAAAATCCCCCTCGCGGAAAAAACCTGGACAAGTACATTTGTTGACCGCCGTTCCCATATTTTTCCACGAATATACATACACTGCAAAAACCTTTTCTCGCAAAAATCCCTGAGAAAATCAAATCCTATCAAAAAGTAAGAAAACAGACCACTCTCAAAAAATATATCAAATAAATTCAAATCACACAAAACAAAATGTGTTAATCCTCGCGAAAAGCTAAGGTTGGGTTTCGCAAAAAGTTATAAAATAAATGGAGTTATACTAAAATATATGTGGCCAAATATGGGAGGCTTTATCGTGTGACAAAATCTTTAAATAATGTTGAATGTTGATAGAGAAAAAAATCAAGTTCGAAAATGCAGTTGTTTTACCTATCAGAATGAAAATAACAAGTCTGTATTAATAAGAGTCTGAAGCAAAAAAAGATTGCAAAAGAAAAAAAATTAGATGAAACAGAATTTCGGCCGAAGTACTTGGCGAGGTTGTCACCATGACCGATACATTATGTAAATGAAGTGAAAAAACATTCGTCAAGTACTTCGGCCGAATTTTTTTTTAATCTAATTTTTTTCTATGTTTTATAAAACAATTTGTAAATCAAGGACGATGCAGCATATTCTTCCGTCATTTCATCTTTGAAAGAATAATAATTGTAAGGCTCCTGACAGTAAAGTTAAATATAATTATCTATTTGTAGCTTAGACCGAAATTGCTAATATCCTCGCTGCCTTTTCACCCATAAATGCCTTATTCTAATACACAACTTGAAAGCTAATGATAAAGTATTTAATTTTTTGAAATTTTGTCTTGAGGAAAAACTGGTACTTGAGGTCTCTTCTATAACACTTTCCTGCTAAGCTATAATCGAATAATAACCTATCAACGATTTACAAACATCTCGAAAATACTTCGAGTCTGTAGTTAACTCTTTTGAAAACATTATAACTTTTTTCTTATCACAGGAACGAAACGCTGCTATATTTAAACAACCTCAATAACAATGAATTTATGGTAGAAAATCTGTCTCATTCTCTTATGTCGAATTAGTAGTGTGAGCAGTACTGATTCCTGACATTGAAATAAATCGGTGATGTAATGATGCAAACACATTGTATGCTTATTTGTTATATACATACTCTATTGGAGTCTATATAAAGCGAAATATATGAAAATACTATAGAAAAAAGAAGTGATATCAAATAGCAAAAATCCCCTCCCGGGGATAAAAAACCTGGACAAGTACATTGGTGGTCCCTCGTTTCCCTATGATATCACAAAAAATCCAAAACACCACTTAAATTTTCTTTTTAACTCTTTACTAATTTTATTCACACCCCAGAGGGAAACCAACCATTTAGATCACAAAATATCCGGCCAAAAAAGCAGACTTCCCAATAAATGTTACTTTGAATTTATTTCCACAGAACAAAACAAGAATCAAAACATTAAAAAATCAGCGTTATCAAGATGAGAAAAATACCATTTATAATTGGTGTGTAAGAAGTATCAATAGTCTATAAAAAAATGAAAAATGTCGACATCTAAGTTACGTGCAGCAGTAAAATTTATGATATCAGTACTAGGACAAGTATTTCTTTGGTGACTGAGAAGATATCAATATGGACGTACCGGCAACGTAGGGCATGCAGTTGGTGCATTGCTTCTGGGATCTCCTAAGTCGAGTAGCTACTTTTGTTTTGGCTATGGCGCGACCAATGTTGCCAAATAGTATTTACTTTTATGACCTAATGAAACAATATTGCCCGCGCCATGGCTAAAATAACGAAAAACAAGCAGGAACAGGAAGTTTCGCATAAGATCCCATGCTTTTTTAATGTTAAAAAAAAACTTTAATTTATGTCTGTACATGATAGCACAGTTTTGTTTGATTGGTAATAATTTGATGAACGTTCACCACCGTACGTTGAGCGTATACGCACAGAGTACTTCTCCGGCCCATAACTTTTTATTAAAATTGCTCATTCAAATGAAAATCAAATTGGAGGTGCTTTTCGTTGCATGCGTTGCTTTTCGCCGTCAGAAATTTATAAGAAAATCAATTCTTCTGCGAATTTCGGAATGGCCTTGTATCATACGCAACATTCAACGTCGATTTAATCGGAATAAAATGGTGTTCGTAGTCATCATAAAATTGCATTAACATAAAGTGCAGTCAGTTATGAAATTTCTGAAAATGCGCCTCAGTAAACCATTGCCAGCAATGTAGCGTATCATTTTTTCGAAAACAACTATTGCCAGCAATGAAAGTTATTATACTTTGGAAAGCTACTATTTATTAGTAGAAGATCTAAGTAATCACTGGTGAATGGTCAAAAGATCAATGCAGGCTATGAATGCACCGTCAAATTTGTATCCAAAGTTTTAAGATCACGCAAATTTCACACAAAATAATCCCCCTCCGTTCGTTTCATTTTGACGTTCTTGGGCGCCAGCTATCAAAATAGCCCTTGATGTTTTGAAAATAAGAATTTAAACCGTTATGCGGGATTAATCATAAAAAAATAAAAATTAAATAAGACAATACCAACAATGAAAAAGTGCGTATTTATAACCCTTGATTTTTGAGAGAGACCCCTGATTTTTACTGGAATGAGCAATTTTAATAAAAAGTTATGGGCCGGACAAGTACTCTGTGCATATACGCTCAACGTACGGTGGTGAATGTTCATCAAATTATTACCAATCAAACAAAACTGTGCTATCATGTACAGACATAAATTAAAGTTTTTTTTTAACATTAAAAAAGCATGGGATCTTATGCGAAACTTCCTGTTCCTGCTTGTTTTTCGTTATTTTAGCCATGGCGCGGGCAATATTGTTTCATTAGGTCATAAAAGTAAATACTATTTGGCAACATTGGTCGCGCCATAGCCAAAACAAAAGTAGCTACTCGACTTAGGAGATCCCAGAAGCAATGCACCAACTGCATGCCCTACATTGCCGGTACGCCCATATTGATATCTTCTCAGTCACCAAAGAAATTCTTGTCCTAGTACTGATATCATAAATTTTACTGCTGCACGTAACTTAGATGTCGACCTTTTTTCATTTTTTTCTAGACTATTTATACTTCTTACACACCAATTATAAATGGTATTTTTCTCATCTTGATAACGCTGATTTTTTAATGTTTTGATTCTTATTTTGTTCTGTGGAAATAAATTCAAAGTTACATTTATTGGGAAGTCTGCTTTTTTGGCCGGATATTTTGTGATCTAAATGGTTGGTTTCCCTCTGGGATGTGAATAAAATTAGTAAAGAGTTAAAAAGAAAATTTAAGTGGGGTTTTGGATTTTTTGTGATATCATAGGGAAACGAGGGACCACCAATGTACTTGTCCAGGTTTTTTATCCCCGGGAGGGGATTTTTGCTATTTTTAGGAATATCTAATACTATAAAACACTTACACGCAACAGCATGACCGTTGGGCTGACATATATCAGGGGTACTGCTTGCATTTGAGATATCTGAATAACAGACATTGCTGATATGGTGAACCGCTTCTTCTTCTCTCTCTACGGTACACGCGTCTTCAGCAGGGGCTGGTTGTTCCGCTCTTGATGCACTGATACGCCGTGTTTCTTCTTCCTCTACAGCGCGTGCACCCTCAATAAGAGCTGCGTCTATCTCGTTTGATACGCTGAAGAGCTCTTCAGCACGACGCCCCTCTTCTTCTTCTACAGCACGCGCACCTTCGATAAGGGCTTCTTCTTCCTCGTGCGATGTGCTCAAAAGCTCTCTATAATCTATATTCGCTCATATTAGTAATAGGAATACTCTCTCTCTGATAGGAAGTAGAAGAAGACTTTAAATACTTACGTGTGTATTCATGAACAAGGCCTCTGACGCCCGGTAAATTTTCGTGTTTACTACGCACCAGCTCATTGTACACGCACTCCAATACACATTGTCCTCTAAATAGGCCCCTGTTATAAGCTGCCCATCGATGGATTCGTCTCGTCTGTACATGCGCGTGCACCAACACAAGCAAGAACGATTTGTTGCCTTCCAGCTCTATGATTGGATGCTACTGAATCCACGTTATTTTATATATCTGTAGCGTGAGTCTGTCAGTTGTGATGGTCATGAAAAAACGGAGTTTTGACTTTACGAAGTGCGGGACAAACACAATAAGTAAAAACGTTAATCGCATAGCTCAGTGTAAAATAATAAACTTTAGTTCATTAAAAGTGGTTGTGTGTTCAAGTCTCTGATTTGATTTATCCATTCTGTATATCGGAACGTGCGAGCGAAGTTTTGAAACCAGATGTGTCGGACTTACGAGCCATTTAGATAAAGTTGTAAAATGTTAAATTTTATAGTTCAGTGAATATACCATCCGATAATACCGGTGAAAGTATTTTCGTTCGTTAAAAATAATTTTTACTATAATAATGCATGCTTTTATAGGATTTGCGATAAAAAACATAACCTGAACTGCTAGTCTTTCTGAGTGTTAATAAATAACTAAATGCGTAATGACACGGATAAATTAAGAAAAGAAGTTATGTCGGAATTCAGCGGAAAAAAAGCGTTGAGTATTGAATTTATACGATAAAGTTATGCGCCTGCCAATAACATTTATAAGTATTTTGATACCCAGCGACAAAAATAGATCTGATAACCTATATCTCCGAATATTTTTTTCCAATCTTAAATTTTATTCCTCTATGAGGAAATAGCACGCAAATATTACGTTGATGAATTCGAATAAACCATCGAAATTTTAAGTCAAATAAAATGTGTACAAACTAAATTTGTTGTGGAATGGTTATTTTTAAAAATTGTCCTATTTTTTTCCATTTATTTCAGGTTTGCCCTACGGTTACTTTTTTTGGCTCATTGGTATGCAATGGTTCCATACCAAATATGTGTATTTCTAATTCTTCACTTTAACTGTGGCAACATGAATTAAACAATTTGTTACAGACTGGCTGCTCATTTCTGCATGGGATCAAAATTTCTGTCTCCGTGACGCAATGGATACATTCAAAAATTTTGTTGGGCCCAATGAATGCTAAGTTTTTCATCAATTTTCCGCTTTGGCTGTAGCGTTATGAATGCGAAAAGTTGTTTCAAGAAGACTTTAGGCATACTTTTTCTGATGGCATCAAAATTTGTATCACTTAAATGCAACGAATACCTATAAACTTCGAAAATTTAGTAAAGTTAAATGTGTGCCAAGTATTTCAACTTTTTGTCTCTGATTGTGGTATTATGGATTGAAAAGTTTATTACAAAAAATCTTTTGTCCCTCGATTTGGGATGGGATCAAAATTTCTGTCTTTGAATCACAATAGATACATAAAAAATAGGTATTGCGATAATAAATTCCACAAGTTGTTTCAGAAAGTCTTCGGGTGCTTTCTTTTCGATAGTATCAGAATTTATGTCGTTAAAATGCAACGGATACCTACAAACTTCGAAAACTTTATAAAGCGCCATGTGTGCTAAGTATTCCCACTTTGTGTCTCTGACTGTGGTAATATGAATTGAAAAATTTGTGATAAAAAGTCTCCATTCGCTTATTGCTGGATGGGATCAAAATTCCCATCTTCGGAACACTATGGATACATCCAAAGTTTCTAAATTTTGATGGATTGATAAATTTTGTTCAGTAGATTCTTTCACTTTGTCGCATTAGTTGTGGCATAATAAATTTTGAAAAGTGGTTTCAGAAAGTCTTCCGATGTTCTTTTTCTGATTTTATTAAAATTTGTTTCATTTGATTGCAACAGATACTTACAAGCTTTGAAAATTCTGTGAAGCGATGCGTGTGTCAAACATCCTCACTTTTTGCTTCAAATGTGTAATCATGAATTGAAAAATTCGTTATAAAAAATCTTCATTCGTTTATTCCTGGATGGGATCAAAACTGCTGTCTTCGGAACACTATGGATATATCCAAAATTTTAAAATTTTGTTGAGCCCGCGGTCCGCTAGATTGTTTCATTTTGTCAATTCGATTATGGCACAATAAATTTTGAAAAGCGGTCTCGGAAAGCCTTCCGATCTTCTTTTTCTGATTTTATCAAAATTTACATCATCAGATTGTAATGGATACCCACAAGCTTTGAAAATTCTGTGAAGCGATATGTGTAAAGAACACCTAGGCTCTGAATGTGGTATTATGAATTGAAAAATTTGTTACAAAAAGTCTTTGGTTGCTCATTTTTGGATGAAATGAAAATTCAGAACGCAATGGATACATCCAAAAATTTTGAATTTTGTTGAGCGCAATGTGCGCTATGTTTTTTTACTTTTCTACTTGAGTTGTGGCACAATAAATTTGAAGAGGTGGTCAAGAAAAGTCTTCGGGTGCTCTTTTTCCTGAGGTATCAAATTTTTTATCATTTGGAATGCATCGTATACTAAAAAACTTTAGAAGCTTTGAGAAGCGACAGATGTGTTGTGTATTTCCAAGTTTGGCTGCGATTGTGGCATTATAAATTGAAAAATCATGATTTAAAAGGATTTTCTCTACAGTCACTCTGGCTTTGATTTTATCAAAATTGACACGAAGATATTGCAACTGATGCAAGCAAACTCATTGGCATGATCCTGATCTAAGTTTGTTTGCCTTGTTGAATGATTTGTTTTAAAATACCCATAACATACTATCTGAACCTATCACTATATTCAACGAGAATATTAAAATAGCTGTAAGTGTTCATTGCAAATGGTATTTACAAATATTACGATTTCACCTCGTTGTCAATAAAAATAAGACTACAGGAACGCATAAACTTTTTTCACAGTGGATTCGATATGTTTTCTATTTCTATACAATTACTTAAAATTGTATTTTTGATGTTTCATTTATTAAAAGTACAACATAATAAATAATAAAAAAATACAACATAATGTACAGAAGTTACTGCTATTCAAATATGATTATTGGATTAAAACGAATTTATAGCTATAAAATCTATAGAAAAATTCTGTCTGCCTTGAAATCGCGCTCAAAAAGTTTGTGAATTCAATTAGGTTTTGGAAAACTAATTTGTTTTTAATAACTCATTTCTCAGGCGCCCAGATTCTGACGTATTTGAGTCTGAATCCAGGAGGGCAAAGCTATATGCCAACAAAATTTGATTGGCTTGCTAATAGAGAAAATATTTCCAGATTGGGAATTTCTCCCCCTTTCTGCCAAGTTATAATCTAATAATACCCTATTAACGAATAACTAACATCTCAACAATACCTTAAGTCTTTAGTTAACTCTTTCGAAAACATTATAACTTTGTTCGTAATCACAGGAACGAAACGTTCCTATATTTAAATAACCCCAACAACAATAAATTTATGGTGGGAAATCTGTCCCATTCCCTTATGTTGAATTTGAAGAGTGAATAATACTGATTCCTGTTACTAATATAAATCGACGATGTAATGATACGAACACGTTGTAATTTTATTTGTTACGTACAGACTCTATTGGAGTCTATTTGAAGTGGAATATTTGAAATTACCATAGAAAAATCAAGTGTTTTCAAATAGTAAAAATCCCCTCCCGGGGAAAAAAACCCGGACAAGTACATTGGTGGTCCCTCGTTTTCCTATGATATCACGAAAAATCGTACAAAAGATACAAAACTCCACTGAAAGCAATTTTAAAAAGTGTTTACCTATTTTTTCATTCCGAAATCACAATAAATTTTACCTTGAATTCGTTTCCACAGAAAAAAACAGTAGTTGAATCATTAAAAAATTAGCGTAATGAAGATGAGAAAAATACTACTTATAATTAGTATGTAAGAAGTATTAATAGTTGTTTTTTCCAGGATCTGGTTTAGGTGGAAGAAAGGAAATAATGCAAGCGAAGCTGTTTTGTATTAAGCAAAACAATATATATATATTTATTTAATAATAATAGGAAAATTATCACCGAAATCCCGTGGTCGAAGACTCGAGGGATGGAAACTATACACGTGTTAACCCGTGTAACCGGGTAATTTGCTGCCTCGTGACTGAGAAGGCAAGATGGCCGACCCGCATGAATCCCGACACGCGGTTCGCGAAATCCCCGAGTATCTCGATAATCTTAGTTCTCCCTTTGATGAGTTTCCCGAAATTTCATTTATGCGTTTTTCCCGACAATTAATATTGGTTCCGTTTTCAACGAAGCTATAAACCCGTACACGCGGCCCGAATTGGAATATGAGAACGCACAGAGCGCGTGCATGATGTTACAACGGTGATCCAATTCTGACAAAATCAATCATGGCGATCGACCGCGAGAGCAAGCGCGCATGCTCAGTTGCCAGAAAAAGAGTCGCCCGGGAGGTGGTGACGTCGACGGCAACGCTCGAAACTAGCCCCCGTTAGCTAGCGCCTCGCGTGGCCCGAGAGAATGTAGCCCGATGAGTGGCGACGCGAGCGGTCGCACGCGAAACTCAACCCGTGTGTTCCAGTACCCGTGTTAACTAATTACCTTTTAGGGAGGAGATTATTATAAGTTAATTAGCAACAATTAATTTGAAAGGGGTAAAAGATACGATTAAAGAATTTTAAACCAGGAAAAAAGATGAATAATTGAGAATTTACTCCGAAAATATTTGTGAGAGAATGTTGACACTCCAACTTGGTTAATTGGGCCCTGAAAAGAACCAATTTTGGCGTTGGTGGTGCCGAGGTCTTCAAGGAAAAAAGTAAAAACACCAATAAGTAGTCGACAAGGTCGGTAGGTTTCAGTTTAAATTAGCCTATGGCCGTATATTGTATAAACAATGGAAAAAAGCATAAGCGGCGATTTACAAAAAACACTGAGGCGAAGCGTTATTTACAAGCATAAAACATAGAATATATAATATCTATATAAAGCATAAACTATGCAAACAACAGAAAAAAAAAGATAGGAAAAAAGAAATGCGCAACGGCCTAGCTACTAAATCCGCGGTTTTTTCGGCGGAGTTTTAAGCAGCGGCATGTTATGCCGAGGGCTAGTGGGTGGCCGCGAGGGGCGCGTCGGAATACTAGTCGGTATGACTTCTGCTCCGATGGGTGCCTGTACTAGGGCCTCCACTTCTTTATAGACTTCTGCGTAAGACTCGCTGGTGACGTCTATCTCCAACTCCTCTAGAGGATCGAAAAGCGATCTCCGTCCTTTTTTTATGAGATCTGGGGTAGGAGGAGGATTTTCTTTCCCAGGGGTTTTGCCCGGAGTGGGAGGTTGAAAACGCGGTGGCGGAGTGTCTGGGAGAGGCGACAGAAGTGGGGGTGTCGGGGACCAATTTACAAGAGTATATGGTCTGAATGTTTTAAGCTCGATTAGTCTTGGGAGGGGAGAGGGATATGCCCTTCCTACCTTGAGTCGTGAATCGAGTATTGCTTTTTTAGCTGCCTTCTTCAACTCATACTCCTTCCTTCTCCTCGCATCGCGACGGAGATAGGAAGGGGAAAAACATTGTGTGGCATTCTGATTCGGAAAGAACTGTGAAAACAGAATTCAAAGAAAAGAAATTAATTACAAACGCCATTGTGTTTTTTTATTTTGAGCGGTAATTAAAAATGAGAGTAATATTTATTAATTTTACCTGTAAGTGGGGATAAAGAATTCTCCAGGTATAGAATAAAAACTTATGGGCCGGATAAGTACTCTGTGCGTATACGCTGAACGTACGATGGTGAACGTTCATCAAATTATTACCAATCAAACAAAACTGTGCTATCATGTATAGATATAAATTAATGTTTTTTTTCAACATTACAAAAGCACGGGATCTTATGCGAAACTTCCTGTTCTTGCTTGTTTTTCGTTATGTTAGCCACGGCGCAGGCAATGTTGTTTCATTAGGTCATATAAGTAAATATTATTTGGCAATATAGATCACGCCATAGCCAAAACAATAGTAGCTACTCGACTTAGTAAATCCCAGAAGCAATGCACGAACTACATGCCCTACGTTGCCGGTACGTCCATATTGATATCTTCTCAGTCATCAAAGTAATACTTGTCCTAGTACTGATATCATAAATTTTACTGCTGCACGTAACTTAGATGTCGATCTTTCTTCATTTTTTTCTAGGCTATTGATACTTCTTACACACCAATTATAAGTGGTGTTTTTCTCATCTTGATAATTCTGATTTTTTAATGTTTTGATTCTTGGTTTGTTATGTGGAAATGAATTCAAAGTAACAATTATTGTGAAGTCTGGTTTTTTGGCCGGTTATTTCGTGATCTGTATGGTTGGTTTCCCTCCGGAATATGAATAAAATTAGCAAACATTAAAAAAAGAAAATTAAGTGGGGTTTTGGACTTTTTGTGATATCATAGGGAAGCGAGGAACCACTAATGTACTTGTCCAAGTTTCTTTTCCCCGGGAGGGGATTTTTGCTATTTGATATCACTTCTTTTTTCTATAGTATTTTCATATATTTCGCTTTATATAAAGTCCAATGGAGTCTGTATATATCAAAAAAAACTTACATCGTGTCTATATGATTACATCATCGACTTATTTCAATGTCAGGAATCAGTATTGCTCACACTACTAATTCGACATAAAAGAATGAGACAGATTTCCTACCATAAATTCCTTGTTATTGAGGTTGTTTAAATATAGGAGCGTTTCGTTCCAGTGATAAGAAAAAAAGTTATGTTTTCAAAAGAGTTAACTATAGACTCGAAGTATTCTCGAGATGTTAGTAATTCGTTGATAGGTTATTATTTGATTATAGCTTGGCAGGAAGGTGTTATAGAAGAGACCTCAAATACAAATTTTTCCCCAAGGCGAAAATTCAGAAAATTAAATACTTTATCATTAGCTTTCAAGTTGTGTATTAGCATAAGGCAATCAGGGGCGAAAAGGCAGCGAGGATATTAGCAATTTCGGTCTAAGCTATAAATAGATAATTATATTTAACTTTACTGTCAGGAGCCTCAGAATTATTATTCTTTCAAAGATGAAATGGCGGAAGAATATGATGCATCATCCTTGACTTACAAATTATTTTATAAAACATAGAAAAACATTAGATTGTAAAAAAATTCGGCCGAACTACTTGACGAATGTTTTTTCACTTAGTATACATAATGTATCGGTCATGGTGACAACCTCGCCAAGTACTTCGGCCGAAATTCTTTTACATCTATTTTTTTCCGTTTGCAATCTTTTTTGCTTCGGACTATTATTGATAAGAGTTTTTATTTTCATTCTGGTTGGTAAAACAACTGCATTTTCGAACTTGATCCTTTTCTCTATCAAAATTCAATATTATTTGAAGATTTTTTCACACGATAGATCCTCCCGTACTGGGCACATATATTTTGGTATAGCTCAATTTATTTTATAACTTTTTGCGAAACCTAACCTTAGCTTTTCGCGAGGATTAACTCATTTTGTTTTGTGTGATTTGAATTTATTTGATACATTTTTTGAGAGTGGTCACTTTTCTTACTTTTTGATAGGGTTTGATTTTCTCAGGGATTTTTGCGAGAACAGGTTTTTGCAGTATCAAGAGACTCGGTAGAGTCTCGGGACAAGTACATTGACAGCTCTGTCGTCTGCTGGCCCGAGGCTCGCCGAGTCTATACTTTCTCTGAATAAAACGATTCGCGGTGGTGGGGATAAAATTGGCATGTCTTTTCGTTTCATTACGAAGCTCAGGAGTCGTTTGATATAACGAAAATTGGACTGGAGACTAATTGTCAAAAATGCTTTCGATTGAGCCCAAAATCAGCATGATCGGTGGCGTAATTGCTGAGAAAAAACTTTGCACAGGTCAAAATTATGTATTTTTTTATAATTGTGTGAAGGATTTCAACGTATCTGTATATAACACCATCAAAGGCCTCTTGTCCCTTTCGAGTTTCTGATTGGTTGGTTTCCGACTACCGATGCCAGGGAATGACGTGTCTGTATATAACACCATCAAAGACCTCTTGAAGCCTCTCGAGTTTCTAATTGGTTGGTGTCTGTATCTGTGATAATACCATTAAAGTTGTGTGATCTGTGGTCGTGTTCGTTGGGTCTCATCATTTTGATGTGAACAAGTGCGCATGCGCATAATGATGCGCAACACGCAACTGCGCAATGAAACGAGTCATGCGCAATGTGTGAATTTGTGTGAAACGGAATTCAAAGAATAAATGATGAAAACAGTGCAGGACGTGTGGAAGAGTTTGGTTATAAACAGTAAAAAATAACCGTTTTAATGCGCATTCGTCGTAAAATCGGGAATCAGTGACAAAATTCGGAAAAATCAATCGGGATAAGTGATAAGTGACAATAGTATTTATTAAAGCGTTTTTTGAGGTTTGAAAGTTTGATCGAAGTTTCGTAAATGTGTGAGTTTAGGTAAACAATAACCAGTTGACGGGCACTTGGACTAAGTGTCGAAATTATTGGAAAAACGTCATCAGCGATATTAAAGTTTAATCGGAGTTTCGTAAAAACAGTGTGGGATGTGTGAGTTTGGTTAAATAATACTTACAATCGTTGAAACGTTTTTACGTGTTTATTCGCCACTTGTCTATTATTCTTCGTTTGTGTAAGGCTAGAAAAAATGTGTGATATCCATTATAAATTTGGAACTTTGGTTGAAGAAAGATATATTATGTTTTTCCCCCTTTCGATCGCGACTAATTAGAATCTCGTGGCTTAAACAGTATTGAAAATATTAATGTTTTTTCACGAACAGTTGTGAGGTTGTAAATATGGTGGTTAGGTTCGATCGACTCTTGGTTACAGTAATAATAAGAAAGTGATGGTGTGAAAATAGTGAAGTGCTTTTAATCAACTTTCGAACAGTGCTGAAATGAATATGTATTTTTTTTATTATTGTTAACCCTGCAGTTTTTATTTTCCACACTTAACTCTACGACGGAAACAAAAGCGATCTCTTTTCTCTTTCGCGATTAAATGTTCCTCGTATAAGATTTGTTGAGAAATCATTCTTTTCGTTTCTTTGATAACTATGAAATGGTGTACTTTGAACTGTTAATCATGATTGGTGTGAATCAATGTAAATTTGGAAAAGAAACTCTATAAAACTAAGAATGAGTGTCAAAAAAATGTATATGGCAAAGTTTGTTATTATCATGACGAGTTTTGAGCAGTGTCTAATAAATATTATTGTTAACTCTACACCGTTGACAATTTATTTTATTGGTCCCTTTCCTCTTTATTATAAAATGTTCCTCGCTTACCATAATAAAAT
Organism: Rhimphoctona megacephalus; assembly: GCA_963989365.1. Lineage (NCBI taxonomy): Eukaryota > Metazoa > Arthropoda > Insecta > Hymenoptera > Ichneumonidae > Rhimphoctona > Rhimphoctona megacephalus. Next base: position 1,564,846 of record OZ022423.1, read on the forward strand.
TTGTACATCATAAAATGTTCCTTGCATGATAATTGTTGGTCCATTGCAAAAGATTTTCGACGTCGTTTTTCTATCCAAAATATGGTGTAGAATCATCTCGCATTTGATGAATTAATAGACAAATACACTGTCAACCTGCATCTGGATATATATGGATGCATCTGGATGATAACCGTAGTAAGCAACAATATATCTTTATGTCAAAATGGCTCGTATAATATATCTTTATGTCAAAAGACTGGCGGTATATACTCCATATCCTGGTATTATCAAAATTTGTATCTTTGGATTGCAACGAATACCTATAGACTCTGGAAATTCTGTGAAGCGACAAATGTACCAAGTATTACCACTTTTTGGCTCCGATTGTAGCATTATGAATTGAACATTTTGTTATGAAAATTCTTTGGTTGCTCATTTGTCAATGGGATCAAAAATATTGTCTTCGGAACACCATGGATATATGCAAAATTTCAGAATTTTGTTTGGCTCAATATGCTCTGTATTTTTTCAAATGCCCGCTTTAGTTGTAGCATAATGTATTTTAAAAAATTATTTCAAAAAGTCTTCCGATTTGTTTTTTCTGACATTATCAAAATTTATATCTTTGGATTGCAACGAATGCCTACAGACTTTAGAAATTGTGTGAAGCGACAAATGTACCAAGTATTTCTACTTTTTGCCTCCGATTTTAGCATTATGAATTGAAAATTTTGTTATGAAAATTCTTCGGTTGCTTATTTGTCAATGGGATCAAAAATTTTGTCTTCGGAACACCATGGATATATATGCAAACTTTTAGAATTTTGTTTGGCTCAATATGCTCTATATTTTCTCACATCCCCGCTTTAGTTGTAGCATAATGAATTTTAAACATTTATTTCAGGAAGTCTTCCGATGTGTTTTTACTGATATTATCAAAATTTGTATAATTGAATTGCAATGGATATCTACAGACTTTGAAAATTCTGCGAAGCGTATACAAGTACTCTGTGCGTATACATTCAACGTACGGTGGTGAGCGTTCATCAAATTATTACCAATCAAACAAAACTGTGCTATCATGTACATAAATTAAAGTTTTTTTTTAACATTACAAAAGCATGGGATCTTATGCGAAACTTCCTGCTCCTGCTTGTTTTTCGTTATTTTAGCCACGGCGCGGGCAATATTGTTTCATTAGGTCATATAAGTAAATACTATTTGGCAACATTGGTCGCGCCATAGCCAAAACAAAAGTAGCTACTCGACTTAGGAGATCCCAGAAACAATGCACCAACTGCATGCCCTACGTTGCCGGTACGTCCATATTGATATCTTCTCAGTCACCAAAGAAATACTTGTCCTAGTACTGATATCATAAATTTTACTGCTGCACGTAACTTAGATATCAACCTTTTTTCATTTTTTTCTAGACTATTGATACTTCTTACACACCAATTATAAGAGGTATTTTTCTCATCTTGATAACGCTGATTTTTTAATGTTTTGATTCTTGTTTTGTTCTGTGGAAATAAATTCAAAGTAACATTTATTGTGAAGTCTGGTTTTTTGGCCGGATATTTTGTGATCTATATGGTTGGTTTCCCTCCGGGATATGAATAAAATTAGTAAAGATTTAAAAAAAAAAATTAAGTGGGGTTTTGGATTTTTTGTGATATCATAGGGAAACGAGGGATTACCAATGTACTTGTCCAGGTTTTTTTCCCCGGGAGGGGATTTTTGCTATTTTATGTATATTGTAACGGAACGCTTTTGCCATACGTTAAACGTCGCTACGCGCAGGTCCGAGCTTCCTAAATAATTTTAAATAATTTTGGAGCAGGTGTGAAAGAAACGTCAGAAACGCGGATTTTGTGTTCAAAATAATAACAAAATTAATTTATTCAATTAAACAATGTAAATTTTCCGATTTTTGTTACAATAAATGAATATTTATTTTATTTCGCGTTCGGGTTATTTATTTGCATGAATTTATTTATTAATCCGGATCAGAACGGAAAGAAACGGTATTAATTCTATTTCTTTGTCGGTAATTATTCAAACGATGATATTCATTTTAATTCTCTTTTCGCGTCAGAATTATCGTTTAAATAAGAAAAATAACAATAATAATGGTCAAATAATAAAAAACAATGTCTTCGAGGCTAATTAACAATAATAATTGAAATACTCGGTGAAGCTTTGTCGACAGAATAATAATAATAATAATTCAAACAATAATTGAATTATTTAATATGAAATAACAATTAATAGGGCTTTACGTTGCCGCGACATTCTCATTTATTTCATAGTGAATAATAAAAATAATTCAAAATTTTAATAATCCAAAAGTGGATTGACTCGATATAATAATAATGATAATTTTATGTTTTCAATTGATTCTATATAATAGATAATCTTACCGCGGCCTTTTGGATGATCGAAATCAGGATTATTGATGATTTTTGAGATAGACGAGGATTGCTGAGCATAATGAGTGATACAGACTGATTATATTTTATTGAAAATAATTTTGAAAAAAAAAATTCAAAACATAAATTTAATTAGCAAATTTTAATTAAAAGAGAGCACGGGGAACGGGGGGTTGCTAGGATAATGCAAGGTTGAATAAAAATAACACGAATTTTATTTTTAAAATTAAAAAAACAATTATTTATTTTATTTAAATATATATAGGTTTTATATACATATGCACTTATTTGAATCAGTTCCGAGACAAGTGGTAAAATGTTACTTCAAATTTACATAGTATATTCTTACAAGGAAACCTTCCCAGGTGTACCCCGCCGATTTTGTTCCGCTTGGAGTATGTTATTCTACATTGAAATCTAAGAGATACCTATTTTTTCTTTTTTGCGGAAACTCATATTTAAGGGGTGAAACACACCCCTAAAGTTGAGGTCTCCTAGGGGAGGTTGTTCAGTTCCATATATATGCAGACAAGGGGGCAAAATCAAACCAATTGCATTCAATGCTTCATAAAAAGTTATGACTACTCGATTTTTTTCAGCCCTGAGGGGGTGAATAAGCCGAAGTTATAGGGGTTGAAAATTAAAAAAACGTTATAACAAATAGAATATGCTCGATATGGAAGTGAAAAAAATTGCATAATTAACAGTTTCAAAAGTTGAGACATACATGTTTTTGCATTTTTTGAAAAAATGCATCCTTAAGGGTGTACTACCCTTACATCCGAATACCTTTAATTTCTGTAGATATGTATTTTTTTAAATATCTATCTGCTAGAAAATATTCTTTTGGATATAGAACATATCGTGAAATTGTTTAAAAAGATTGTTATCAACATAAAAAAAAATCCCTTGAAAATAATCGATAGATTATAATAATCGATAGAACATATGATTCTTGCATTACAGATAATGAAAATTCTTTTCTTGAGAGATCGAAAAGTAGTTTTTTTCGCGATTTTGTTTCAACCGAGTTTTTGATGTTTCATTAAATCACTCTTAAAGAATAGAGGATGAATTCTTAATGTTATTTTCATTTTTTACACTGTTTTTTTTATATCATTGAAAATGTCCTATAAAAAAATGATGTGCACGATTCTAGCCGTAATTATTGTCTGAAACAAAATTTTAAAAAGATTATTAATTTGCATCTGTGTCACTATTTTGCTATGGAGGGTTTATTTTTATTTTTATTTCTTTATTTTTTATTATCAAAAAACTGTTGAAAAAATAGGCTAAATTCGTGCTCGTTTTGTTAGAGAAAAAGAAGTTTGTTATACACGTGATGATTGTTATTACAATCACGTAGCAGTAAATGAACTGATATGTTTTATCATTTCGAACCTTACTTTGTATGTGTTCGTTAGCCCTGCTTATTAGCTATCTAATTCTTCGAGTTGATATTCTACTTCACCTATCATTGAAAGAAGTTTCAAAATACGTTGATAAGAAATATATAACTGTTATCTGCCTCTGCCTCTCTTATTTAACATATGATGGCCTGTGCTACGCTTATAAGTCGCGTTCTTGAGAAATTGCTTCAATTCGATAAGTGCGAGTTAGAAGGAATTTATCTCGTGATAAAATAATATCAACAATCAAAGGCGTGTATAGCTCTGTGTTTTGTTTGCAATCAAAAGTTGTTAAAAGTTTCATAAGTTAAGAAATCAAGTGTATTTATTATCAAAAATGGAAGTGAATCCGCTTAATGTGATACGATTAGTTTTGGCACATTTTCAAGCCCTAAATATACCTGAGAGCCCTATAAATAATGGTGAAATACAATTAAAAGAAAGCATTGAAAATATATTAACGAATGCTATGCAAGATTACATGGGCGTCGAAACAATCGTAGAAGATTCATTATATTTCCAAGAATCTTACAAAGATTGGGATATGAAAATAGTAGAAGATGAAGAATGGGGATCGGCAATCAATGATCCGGTACTACCCCCGGATGTTTGTACTACTGATGATGAATCTGTTTCGTACGAGTATAAATCGAGGGCAGTCAACTATTGGAGAAGTGGCAAAACTAAAAATTTGAGCCTATCAAGCGTTAAACAAAAATTTAGAGAAGTACAGTTAGTGACTCAATTAGAAAGATGGGCTAAATATTTAAATAAAGGTGGAACTTATAAAGAAAAAATAGCTAGAATTTGCGAGTACACTTTAGCCAATTTTAAAGCTGCCGTTGATGCTGGTCTTATGGTACATGACATCGACTTGAAAAAATGGGCAATGCAAGCACAAAAAGAAATCGGTCATGAAGATGTCCGTTTTAAGGCGTCAGACAAGTGGGTACACTCATTTAAGAAAGCTCATAGGATTGTTTCCAGAAAAATTAGTAAATTTCTCACAAAAAAAAGTATTGAAAATGCAGACAATCTGCGAAAGCTTGCTGAACAATTTGTTTCTGAAGTGAACAACGATATAGAAGAATATGGGTTATCGAATGTCTACAATTCGGACCAAAGTGGTTTCCAATTAGAAATGCATTCTGGAAGAACATTAACGGTTGAAGGAGAGAAACAAGTTGAATGCCTTGTACAATCAATTGCTTCTACAACACATAGTTATACGATTCAGCCCACTATAGCAGGTGACGGAAGGCTTCTTTCTCCACTATTCCCGGTTTTGAAAGAACCAAGTGGTAAATTTGGTCCAATAGTGGAATCGTCACTATTCAGACCAGAAAACGTTTACATAGAAGTATCGAAATCTGGAAAACTCACTTCAGGCAATAATAAAAATTATTTTTTTAGAGAATTCCTTATATTGACACATAAGATACTGTTTATTTCTTGCAACGAAGCAAATTGAAAAATTAATTCATACTTTCAGAACATTTTAAAACCTGGCTACAAAATGTCTTCTTCCCCCAAGTTGGTTCAAACAGTATTTTATTAATTGACTCCTGGACTGGACATTGCCCTTGAGCTGTTGACGAAGCGAAACCTCGGGATAAAAATATAAAATTAAGAAAAATACTGCAGGGTACAACGGGAAAGATTCAACGTTTGGATGTTTTTGGCTTCCGGATATGGAAAAATTATGTGAAACATTTTTCTGACAATGTCATATTAATGGATTATGATTGAAATTTGCATTTACGAAATAATATAATTAAGCTTCAGTCACTTGTTCACAACCAATTATCATCTCCACGATATGTAAACTTATTTAGGTATTCATGGTTCAAAAGCGGTTATAATGAATGGCGACCGAAGAATTTTGAAAATCCTGTAGATTTTAGTTTTAAAACTTGCAAAGCGCATTGTGATGTACCCGTATATCAAATTATTGCTGTTGTTAGGTGTTCTCGGGCAGGCGGCGTAGACCACATGGCGTCTGCCCTTAAAGCCCGTCCGGGTCGCCTGCGATCTCTGGATCCAACCCGGAGCAAAGCTTTCGCCCGGCGGGAATTCATGATATGTGGTAGAGGGTAGAAACGCAAAGAGCGTCCTCGACCGTGACTCGTCCGATGCCTAGCATCATGGTTGCATATGGAAATTTGCTAACACGAGGAGAGCTTGCTCTTATGTCCTACGGGGCGGAAAGGTGATGGTTTGGTTTGCGTACGGGGCCAAGGAGTCCGTCGGGTTGCCCGCCCCCCTTCGGAGACTCCTAGCCCCAGGTGATGTTTTGCTGGGGAGAGAGGTGTGGCAGTGAGCGCAGGGAAGGGTGCAGGTGTTCGTACGAGCCCGGCCCTTTCGGGTATGGCGCACCCGCGCACCCGAGCTGGCCGACAGGAGCCCGGCTGGTGAAGAGCATAATCCTGCGTGGGCCAAGTCGATCCGCGAACGTCCGACCAATGGCGAATATTGGTACCACGGGGGCTGGGAGTCCCGGCGTCTGCGCGAGCAGTTCGTCGCCCGGCCGTAGGGTAGGACTCGTGGTGGCAGATGGTACAATGCGTGAGAGTTGCGCGATCACAACTCGGGTGCGGTCCTCCATAGGCCGTAGGGAGGTTGGAAAGTACTCCCCTCCGGATCAAGGGGTCCAAGCGGTCTCACCGCCGGGAGGAAAATTGGTAGCTGCCGCGGCTCTAGCACGGTGCGGCGTGAAGCCCGTGGAATGAGCCCTGGTGGTGCGTTGGTCGAGCGTGATCTCGAGCCCTCGCACTTGGGTGCCGTGTCGTATGCCGAGAGGCGGAGACGGCACGTTAAATACAATTAGGTGATTAGTGTTGTTAGGTGTTCATCGTGTAAAAAATCATTATGTTTCCAACACTTTTTTGACGATTTCCACTATTGCAAAGAATATAATGAATAATTTCATTTGTCAATCAAAAATACATTTGTACAAAATACAGCATATAAAATATAATAAAAACAATGATACAATAACTAGAAATATTAATATGTTAACAATGTGATTGAAAAGAATTTTCATTATCTGCGATGCCTAAATCATATGTTGTAACGATTATTATATATAACGAAGACGAAATCGCAATTTTTTTATTAAAACAATTTTTTTCAAGGGATTTTTTTTTTTTATGTTGATAACAATCTTACATCCATTAATATATCCAAAATATATTAATATATCCAAAAGAATATTTTCTAGCAGATAGGTACTTAAAAAAATACGTATCTACAGAAATTAAAGGTATTCGGATGTAAGGGTAGTACACCCTTAAGGATGCATTTTTCCAAAAAACGCAAAAACATGTATCTCCTAACTTTTGAAACTGTTAATTACGCAATTTTTTTCACTTCCATATCGAGCATATTCTGTTTGTTATAACGTTTTTTTAATTTTCAACCCCTATAACTTCGGCTTATTCACCCCCTCAGGGCTGAAAAAAATCGAGTAGTCATAACTTTTTATGAAGCATTGAATACAATTGGTTTGATTTTGCCCCCTTGTCTGCATATATATGGAACTGAACAACCTCCCCAAGGAGACCTCAACTTTAGGGGTGTGTTTCACCCCTTAAATATGAGTTTCCGCAAAAAAGAAAAAAATAGGTATCTCTTAGATTTCAATGTAGAATAACATACTCCAAGCGGAACAAAATCGGCGGGGTACACCTGGGAAGGTTTCCTTGTTAGACATATATTGGATGTGCCATCCAAATTTTAAATCGATCGCTGACGCCGTTTTCGTATAATTAAATAAAAAAAACACTTTTAACATGGTGAGCAACGAAAACGGTGAGTTTTTCCCACATAGACCGAGCGTACAGGCTTTTCTTTTTGTTTCCCATCTGAAACATAAGAATGAGAAATTTGTCTTTTAATAATTTAATTATAAGATTAAACACATCAAAGAGGAGGTGGAAAAAATAAATTATTACTTACGATTATGAAATGCATACTCCGCATATGTTGGGTGGTATGAATGCTGACAGCGATTGAGCACAATTCCCGCAACATCGGTCACGCAGATCTTCATATGGCCCGGTGTCATGGGTGAAACAGGTTTTCACCTCGCCATATGAATCTGGACTTCTGATGAAACACCCGAAGCAGACTACGTATCCCATCTGATCCGAGAAATATCCCTGAATTACGCAGACGCGGGTCTCAGGCGTCATGGTTGCAGCCAGGCAGGGTGGAAGTTCCTGGCTAATTCCTTTTTGCTCGGGTGCATAATCAGAAGAACACCCTTCATCCTCAGACAGTGGTTGAATGCCGTCGTCTTCGTCGTGGTCGTCGCGGTCGTCGTCGTCGTCACGGTCGTCGTCATCGTCGTCGTCAGAGTTTGAGAACTCGTTCTCCACTTCCATAATATCTGATTCATCATCAGATATATCAATAATTTCAATGATGGGAATCACTTCTTCATCATCGGAAATGTCAATTACTTCGATGACTTTATTGAAAGACATTTTTTTTTTTAGTAAATGCGGACCAACAAACTTGAATCGGCGAGTGTACGAAGACGAGTGATTTTTGGTTTGGAAATGATTCCCTTTTTAAAGGGCTTAGGGGTGAAGGGGCAACAGTCACATTTTTCCCACTTTTCCCTGTTTTTCTTTGCGTTCTCCTATTTACACTCATTGCAATCATTTAACCATTTTTTTCTGGAAAAAATTTGGAAAGTCCACCGGATGTGGAAATCATAGTTTACAAAGTAGAAATGAAGTAACCGCCTCGCGAGGGAGTCGTATCCACCTTTTACCAAATACGTCAATATTGAAAATAGCTAAAAAAATTTGAAATCCATGAAATGACTATCTCACGATGAGGGTTTACCATTTTTACTGAATGAGAAAATAAATGGCTTTAAAAATGTATGGAGTGACCGCTGCACCAGGGACTCGTCCTTTTATTCAATGTCACGGACCTGTATGAACTTGTGTGACAATGCAGAAGCTGGTAAAAAATGCTGATGTCAGACTTTTTTACTCCTTCCAAGAAAAAAGTAACAAACATAATAGTTTAGAAAGTGGAAATGAGATAACCGCCTCGCGCGGGGTCGTATCCACCTTTTACCAAATACGTCAATACTGAAAATAGCTAAAAAAAAAAAATTTGAAATTCATGAAATGACTATCTCACGATGAGGGTTTACCATTTTCACGGAATGAGAAAATAAATGGCTTTAAAAATGTATGGAGTGACCGCTGCACCAGGGCTCGTCCTTTTCTTCAATGCCACGGACCTGTATGAACTTGCGCGGTAATGCAGAAGCTTGTAAAAAATGCTAATGTCAGACTTTGGCTCCTTCCAAGAAAAACTAACAAAACATGTTATTTAATACAGGAAGTTTTTTACAGTCATTGTAAGATGTTTGAACGTCAATGATACATTTATATGTCCTAGAGAAGTAAAACATTTTTCAATGAAGATGTAACCTGCAGAGACATTATGAAGCATTTTTTGGTAGATTGCGTTTGTTTTTTTTTTCCACGAGAATGGTCATTCCTGAAATTTTCGAAGAGTCACCTCCCCTCCATCTACTTCCTTTCATGAGTTATTTTCTTGCGTGGGAATTGCATAAGTTTTCTATTTTCTACAATAGTTACTAATTATATGAATGGGTGATGAACCACTTCCTGTATCCATTCATCTCGCACACCTGTCCTCAAAAAATCAAACTGAAAATCTATGAATTTTCATCCCTCATACACCCACCCCCACCACCACTGGAAAAAAGTGTGTATATAAGAGCGAACCATTTTAGATTTTATTGAGACCACACATAAGATTATTAGATTTCGAGTCAGATCGTCTTGAAGTTCACATCAACGTTAGTTTCCCACGCATCATGTCCCATACTGCCGATATTGCTGCAGAGCAATTGCTACGTGAGCAAGCGACTCTACTACGGACGTTGGAGCAATTTTTGGTGTGGGAATACCAATGTGACACGCTCATCGAATCATTAGAGGAACAAATTCGATCTAAGCGGTCACGACTTGTCACCGGTTATCATTACTCACAAGGAAAGGTACTTTGGTGTCCCCCTCCGATTTTGATAATTTTTATATATGTTATAGTCCATCGAAAATTAAGAGACACGTAATTTTTTTTATCGGCTTAAAGTTATTTTTAAGGGGTGAAATCGACCCCCAAAGTTGAGCATGTTTTGCATCTGGTAGAGTGTTTCATATAGAAGCACTTAACCGATCGTAACGAAACCAATTGCAAAACGTTTTTCACGTCAAATAACCTGTATATAATGTTCAACTTCTTATGCACCCCTATTACATGGGGATGATTCACCCCCGAATATCCAGAATTCTTTTGTATAAAAAAAACTTGCAATCCGATTTCAATAAAACAAACGCCATTTTGCAGAGCAAAAAAAATAAAATTGACGTATTTTTGGGTTTTTCTCAGATTAAAAAAATTAAGGGGGTAAAACACCCTTAAAATGTCAAATTTCATTTTGAGCACTGTCCCCTTCCGATTTCAATATTTTTTTTATAAAATGTAGCTTATCGAAAAATAAGACCACCTATTATTTTTATTGGCTCAAAATTATTTTTAAGGCGTGAAATCAACCCCCAAAGTTGGGCATGTTTTGCATCTGGTAGAGTGTTTCATATAGAAGCACTCAACCGATCGTAACGAAACCAATTGCAAAACGTTTTTCACGTCAAATAACCTGTATATAATGTTCAACTTCTTATGCACCCTTACTTACTGCAGGGGGCTGAACCACCCCCTGACATTCATAATTTTTTGTATAAAAGAAAAATTGTCATTCGATTTCAATGGAAAAACCAACATTTTGAAAAGCAAAAAAAAATTATAGTGAATGTGTCTAGATTTTTCGAATAAAAAAAATTAAGGGGGTAAAACACCCCTAAAATCTCAAATGTCATTTTGCGCACTTAAATGATAAAATTCAATTCAATTGGTCTCATTATCATTGCGTATCGACTTATATGCTAAATAATATTTATTTCGCATGTACATCGGCTTTTTAATTATATGAAAAATTGAGTACTCCTACATCTTCGGTGGTCGTGAGCTTCACGATTTTTTATTTTTGTATACACATGGTCTGTACACAAATATATATATATAGGTTATACATAGGCGCTAAAATCTTTCATGTAGTAAAAATAGATTCCAATTCAAATTTTCGTTTCAATTATCATTCCTGAACTTAATGATTATATTTTGAACAGTAATGATGTTCTTCGAAGAAATGTTTGAAACAAAGTGACTTTTTACACCATGAACATCTTACTACAGCCACATTTGTGCAGCCTTCAATTTCACATTGTGTTTGAGATGACATACCAAAAGCGAATTCAACGGGATTTTCGAAATGCTCAGGTCGTTCTTCTATGTACCCACTTTTGAACCAGGCATATCGAAATAAATTTTCGTACCTCGGAGATGATAATTGATTATGTACTAGAGATTGCAGCTTGATTATATTATTTCGTAAATGTAGACTTAAATCATAATCAAGTAACATGACACTGTCTGAAAAATGTCTGACATAATTTTTCCAAATTCTAAATCCGAAGACATCAAGTGGCTGGATATTCCCTGTTGTTCCTTTCGGTATGATCATTGTAACAATTTCTTTGTTATGTGGTGTAACTTCCGTGACAACACTAGGGCAATGTCCACTCCATGAGTCTATTAAAAGCACACTTTTCTCACCGACATTTGGGAAGAACACTTCTTGAAGCCATACTTTGAAATGTTCTATAAATCAATATGTAAAAATTAATAGCACATCTATTTTTTATATTTGAATATTACATACCAACGTACCTGATGTAGCCTTGCCAGATTTTGAAACACTTATAAAAACATTGGGAGGTCGAAAAATGGTTCGTTCTACGATTGGCCCCAACCGCCCGGATGGCTCTTTTAAAATTATCAGAAGAGGTGACAACAATTTTCCTGCTGCTGATATTGTCGGCTGGATGGTGTAGCTATGGGTTGTCGCTGAAACGGATTGTACAAGGCATTCTACTTGTTTTGTACCTTCTTCTGTTAACGTTCGCCCTGAATGGACTTCTAATTGGAAACCACTTTGATCAGAATTATAAATATTTTCCAAGCCATATTCCTCAATTTTCAATTGAACTGCGGAGACAAATTTATTAGCATCGTTTTGTAATATGTCCTTTGATTCGAGAGTCTTTCTTGTCACGAATTTATTTATTTTTCTACTTGTTATTCGATGAACTTTTTTAAACTTTTTTATCCATGTTGGCGAAGCCCTGAAACGCAAATTCTCATGCCCAATCAATTTTTGGGCTTGTAATGCCCATCTCCGAAGATCGATATCGTGTACAATGAGACCTGCTTCTATGGCGCTTTTTAAATTATCGATTGTATATTCAGAAATGCGCGACAATTTTTCCTTGTAAGTTCCGCCTTTATTAATTTGTTGAGCCCAGCGCCTTAATTGGCGCACAGATTTAACGAGTTTAAATCGGTTTTGGACTGTTTCTATTTTCCTATTTTGTTTCGTTTTTGCACTTCTCCAGTACTCAACAGCTCTTTGTTTGTAGTCGTAGCTCAAATCTTCTTCATCGTCAGTACACGTTTCAGGGCTTAATGGAGATTCTCCAAGACCCCATTCGATGTCATTATCTTCGACAGGTTCTACTATGACATCTCTAAACGGTTCTTGAAAATCTAATGTCGTATCTTCGACGATTTCTAACTGATTGAACTCTGCCATAGAGGCCTTCAGAATTTCCGCGAAACTCTCTTTCAATTCCACTTCATTATTGTTAACAGGACTGTCAGGAATGTTCATTACCTCGAATGTAAGAAACAACAGTCTTATTACGTTCATTGGATTGATGGACATGTTAATAACAATACGGTATTCACGATAGCGGACACGATAATGACTGATCAACAGTCGAACAGCAACTTAACTTCTGGAATAATATAAAGTCAGTTTTACCTTTTTCATCTTGAGTGGGCGGTTTGATCTGACATCACCACGAAAACAGCATTTTTATTTGGTTTTCGGATATACCTCAAACATTAGCCTGAGCGAACTGGCTTTTTCAAGAATACTTGGGGTCGAGCCACTATAGCGGTTCTTGATATGAATAAGAATATGGCAAGGCATGAGCCAGCTTTGTTTACATTCTGGGCGGTGAATTGCTGATGCGACTCTTTTGATATTTGAGTTTTTTTTTTATTTTCGTAAATCGTTCAAAATAGAAACTTATATAAATAGAACGGATACCAACACTTCTTTATAAACGTGAAGCATGTCAGAAGGGCAGCGGATGTACATGCGAAATAAATATTATTTAGCATATAAGTCGATACGCAATGATAATGAGACCAATTGAATTGAATTTTATCATTTAAGTGCGCAAAATGACATTTGAGATTTTAGGGGTGTTTTACCCCCTTAATTTTTTTTATTCGAAAAATCTAGACACATTCACTATAATTTTTTTTTGCTTTTCAAAATGTTGGTTTTTCCATTGAAATCGAATGACAATTTTTCTTTTATACAAAAAATTATGAATGTCAGGGGGTGGTTCACCCCCCTGCAGTAAGTAAGGGTGCATAAGAAGTTGAACATTATATACAGGTTATTTGACGTGAAAAACGTTTTGCAATTGGTTTCGTTACGATCGGTTGAGTGCTTCTATATGAAACACTCTACCAGATGCAAAACATGCCCAACTTTGGGGGTTGATTTCACGCCTTAAAAATAATTTTGAGCCAATAAAAATAATAGGTGGTCTTATTTTTCGATAAGCTACATTTTATAAAAAAAATATTGAAATCGGAAGGGGACAGTGCTCAAAATGAAATTTGACATTTTAAGGGTGTTTTACCCCCTTAATTTTTTTAATCTGAGAAAAACCCAAAAATACGTCAATTTTATTTTTTTTGCTCTGCAAAATGGCGTTTGTTTTATTGAAATCGGATTGCAAGTTTTTTTTATACAAAAGAATTCTGGATATTCGGGGGTGAATCATCCCCATGTAATAGGGGTGCATAAGAAGTTGAACATTATATACAGGTTATTTGACGTGAAAAACGTTTTGCAATTGGTTTCGTTACGATCGGTTAAGTGCTTCTATATGAAACACTCTACCAGATGCAAAACATGCTCAACTTTGGGGGTCGATTTCACCCCTTAAAAATAACTTTAAGCCGATAAAAAAAATTACGTGTCTCTTAATTTTCGATGGACTATAACATATATAAAAATTATCAAAATCGGAGGGGGACACCAAAGTACCTTTCCTTGTCAGTCAGTTCGCAAATCTTACGTCTCGAATGTTTGAAGCAGAAAATACGTCAACGCTTCATACATACAGGTGAAGGATTAAATGATCATGGATTGATATGGCGAGAAATTGACACGGCCTTTGGAAATCGCTTGTCAACCCGTACCGTAATCAATCGTGATTACATCGATCCACGGAGGTTCCTGCTAGATTCGTATGAACTAGTCGCGAAACAAGTGGCTGAATATATCAAAAAATTTAACAGCATCAAAGTGAACACCGCGTTCAATGGAGAGTTCACCGTGGGCGATAAGCGTGCGAATAAAAGTATCAACACGGGAAATGTTGAACTTTTCACAACATCGGACCTGAGTGAGTGGTATCGAAAGCGCGTCGTGGAGCCAACACAAAAATCGCTTGACGAGTTCCAAGACAGTGATAGTGGCTGGACATTATCTTCAATAACGAATTTAACTGTAAATATTAACAAATATAACGCAATGCGTGCGGGATGTTACGTTTCATTGGCGAAACGTATACGGTTGAAGAAAGCAGTTGTAAATATAAAATCTAACGATAATGAGTGTTTCGGATGGGCAATGGTTGCTGCTCTCCATCCAGCAACACAGCACAGCGATCGCACATCTTCATATCCACATTACTCTACAATATTCGATTTTCGAGGTATCAACTTCCCCATGACGTTGAACCAAATCGGGAAATTTGAAAAGTTGAACAATCTTTCAATCAACGTATACACTGAGAAGGAGGACACTATTCTACCGGTTCGCGTTAGCAAGGAGAAAAAAGAGACACACGTGAACTTGCTTTACATTGAAAATTCGGCAGGATGTGGAATTGGACACTTTGCGTGGATTAAAAATCTATCCCGCCTAGTGAACTCACAACTTAACATCAATGGACACAAAAAATTCATCTGTGATCGGTAAGTATATTTATATTCATGCGCTGTAATGTTATACTTTACAATGTATAATAAATTTTTAAGTAATTTTGAAAAATGATTATTTTTACAGATGCCTGCACTACTTTCAATCCGTCGACAAACTGCGGTTGCATGAGATGGATTGCGGTGTGCTTAATGATTGTGCAGTTCAATTACCAGCCGAGAACGACAAATGGTTGGAATTCATAAATACCAATCGGAAGGAGCGTCTCCCATTCGTGGTCTACGCAGATCTTGAATGCATCCTGGAGAAAACCAGCGCTGAAGAGAGAGAGAAGAACAAGAGCCAACATCATCATGTCTTCAGTGTTGGATATTACGTCAAGTGCTCATACGATGATTCGCTATCGGGATATCACAAACGCCGAGGCGAAAACTGTGTGGAATGGTTCGTAGAAGAACTTAAAAAACTGGCATTGCGAGTGGAAAAAATTTTATTAACAAATGTTCCGATGAAAGATTTGACTCCACAAGAGTGGAAAAAATTTCGGGAGGAAAAAGATTGTCATATATGTGAGAAACATTTTGTCGGGGGTGATGAGCGTGTTCGCGATCATTGCCACCTGACAGGACAATTCAGAGGTCCGGCACATTCAAATTGCAATTTAAACTATCAGAACTCATTTTTTATTCCAATAGTTTTTCATAATTTATCCGGTTATGACTCACATTTTATAATAAAAGAAGTAGCAACTGCATTCGAGGGGAAAATCGATTTGCTCCCTATAACAAAAGAAAAGTACATCTCCTTCTCGAAAACTGTTCAAACGTCCAAAGACATGCGGAAAAATATAAAATTACGTTTCATAGACTCATTTAGATTTTTAAACACGAGTCTCGATAAATTAGCATTATTTTTAACTTCAGACAAACTCACAACTTTGAAATCACAGTTTCCCGACGTCGACGATTTTCATCTATTGACACGAAAAGGTGTCTTCCCCTACGAATACATTGACAGTTTTGAAAAGTTAGATGAAACGGGGCTTCCACCGCGGGAAGCATTTTACAGCTCTTTAACGGAGTCAACCATTTCCGAGAAGGAATATACTCATGCTAAAAATGTGTGGGAACGATTTTCAACTCGAACGCTCGGTGAATACAGCGATTTATATTTAAAGACCGACGTAATACTATTAGCCGATATCTTTGAGAATTTCCGCGATACTTGTCTGAAAAGTTATGGTCTTGACCCTGCGTTTTACTATACTCTCCCCGGTTATACCTGGGATGCCATGATGAAATATGCAAAGGTAAAGTTTGAATTGCTCACGGACATCGATATGGTATTATTCGTGGAGAGAGGTATTCGAGGTGGTCTCAGTCAATGCTCCAAAAGGCATGCCCGTGCCAATAATAAGTATATGGACTCATATAATTCATCTATACCATCCTCATACTTGATGTATTACGACGTTAATAATTTGTATGGATGGGCAATGAGTCAACCGCTGCCGTACGCAGATTTTGAATGGATTGACGATATTGCAAGCATCAATGTCGAAACAGTTCCATTAGATTCTGAAAACGGTTATATACTTGAGGTTGATTTAGAATATCCAGAACACTTGCACGATGCACATAGTGACTTACCGTTTTGTCCAACGCATGACAAACCTCCGGGCACGCAGCAAGAAAAGCTGCTTGCAACGGTGAACGGGGAAAAACGGTAAGTCATACACTATCGTGCATTGCAGCAGTGTTTGCAACATGGTTTGAAAATCGCCAAAATACATAGAGTTTTGAAATTCAAGCAATCTTCCTGGCTGCAAACATACATTGATTTGAATACTCAGTTTCGTACACGTGCGAAAAATGATTTTGAAAAAAATCTATTCAAATTGATGAATAATGCAGTTTTTGGAGAAACTATGCAAGATGTTCGTAGCCACGTACAAGTCAAATTGTTAACGGAATGGGCAGGCCGATATGGAGCAGAGGCTATGATCGCAAAACCCAACTTTCACAGTCGAAGTATCTTTGCAGAAAATTTAATCGCTGTAGAGTTGCGAAATCTTCAAGTCAAGTTTAATAAACCAATATATGTGGGCATGTCGATTTTAGACATCTCCAAAACTTGTCTATATGCGTTTCACCACGAATTCATGACTCCAACGTATGGAAATAAGAGTAAAGTGATGTATACAGATACTGATAGTTTAATTTACCATATTGAATGTGACGATGTATATAAGGACATGAAATGCAATCTCGACAAATATAACACCAGTGACTACCCCCATGACAATGTATATGGTATACCGCTTGTCAACAAAAAGGTCCCTGGTCTCATGAAGGATGAGAACAACGGGGCCATAATGACCGAATTCGTTGGACTTAGATCGAAAATGTATGCGACGCGAGTTGAGGGGAAGAAAGATGTTAAAAAAGCGAAAGGTGTAAAGAGTAATGTTGTTGCGAGAACCATAAAATTTGAAGATTATGTGAAGTGTCTCGATGAGCAGATTGAAATGAAGCGTTGCCAATCATCGATTCGATCGACATTACATAATGTCTATACCATAACAGAGACAAAAATCGCTCTAAGTCCACACGATGACAAGCGGTATATTATACCTGGAATGGTAGACACGTTGCCATGGGGTCATTACAGTATTCCCAAATGTTCGGAAGCAATGGAAACGTAGAGAATTGTAAACCAAGAGCGCGTACGTATGTGTATGAGAGAGAGAGAACATTTTTTTCAATATTTGATCATTTGATGTCGAATAAAAAGAATCTTTTTTTGTGAAACTCATCGATGACAAGCGGTATATTATACCTGGAACGGTAGACACGTTACCATGGGGTCATTACAGTATTCCCAAATGTTCGGAAGCAATGGAAACGTGGAGAATTGTAAACCAAGAGCGCGTACGTATATGTATGAGAGAGAGAGAGAGAGAACATTTTTCTTCAATATTTGTACATTTGATGTGAAATAAAAAGAATCTTTTTTGTGAAACTCATTGTGTCCATCCTTTTTTTCCTTCTACCTGCTTTCCAGGGCTATGCAGAGACCTGCTTGGATATGTCGGGAGGGTTATAAAAATAAACCAGACTTTTTTTTTCGTCTTCTTTATTGTTCACTAATCATCCTTACTTATCCAACTATTATGTGTATTGTCGAAACCTAGCCATTTCACAAGCAACTGACTACCACGTTTCTTCAAGACTTTTTCAATGAGATATATGTCGGGATATTTAACTCGAAGTAACTCTTGTTCGTAGAAGCCACCTGCAATGGGCTCATCTTGATGATCTTTTATGTTATATGTAACAGGGGTAGTTTTTCTTACTCGATATATTGTGAAAATTTCCGTTGTCCAGTTTGGTGTATAACCTTTCTCAAATACATGCTTAAATTTATTAATGCGTACTTTATCGCCGATTTTAAATTTCGCCAGTTTTCTCACCTCAGTTCTATTGAAAACATCACGTAGTATTTGTTTTTCATTCATAACATTAACATTTTTCGGCTTCATCTTAATGGTATGATGTATAGTATCATTATATTTAGTAATTAACATATCGAGAATATCGATCCATTTCCAGTTTCCGCGAAAACTGAATTGAATCCACATTTTATTCTTAAGTGTACGATTGAAGCGCTCACAAATTGATGCTTTTAAATTGCTATATGTAGAATACAAGTGTATATTATTCTTTTTCATCAAAGCCTTAAAGTCTGTATTATAAAACTTTTTTCCTCGATCGACGTGAAGGTTTTTCGGTATGCGTCCTTTGCTGAGAATTGACTCCATTGCAGCGGTGACATCTTTCCCACTCTTACTCTTCAATGGTTTGGCCCAGGCGAATTTCGAAAATATATCGATGACGGTGAGGAGAAATTTATGCTTGGAGTTGTGTTGTGCATATGCAGACATATCTACAAGATCAGCTTGCCACGTCTCATCCAGGCCACGTATATCCACATGTCGACATGGATAGTTTCGCCGAGCTGGCTTATGCAACTGCTCCACCACAGCACGTTTCTTTTCACTCATTATTTCTCCCCCGCAACGCTTTTCATCATAGATTGAAGATAGTTGTTTGAAGGCTTTTTCCGCTTCTCACCGATTTTGACATCTTTTAAAAGTCTGACGTCACCGTTGAGATCCTTGATCGCACTTTTCAAATTGTCTATTTCAGCACGGAGGTTGGTGAGATCAACTTTTACACGCTTTTCAAGAGCCGTTATATTCGATTCAAAAAATTGTTTCGTTGAATCACGTAGTAAGACCGTGTTATGATTAGTCCCATCGATAAACGAACGGAGGTTTACAGCATCATCATCTTTTATCGGCGAACCAACATTGACCAGCCGTTTTCCTTCCAAATCATAATCACCGTCTGCTGTAGTCTTAAATCCAGCACCTGGTTTACCGGGAGGACCCGCACCACCTCTATTCAATTGGCGTCCGAACACATCGACGGTCATGTTGTGAATGCGTGAAAAAAAGAGCTCGCACATGTTAATAAATGATTTTAGCTTCACGTAATTCCTCAATAATTGATATAATCTCGTTGGAATGGGAGGAGTTCCCGGCAGCTTGTGTCGCGAGTAGTAGACGAAGACGATCCACTAATTCATTCGGATCATCCCAAAAATAGCAAAAATCCCCTCCCGGGGAAAAAAACCTGGACAAGTACATTGGTGGTCCTTCGTTTCCCTATGATATCACAAACAGTCCAAAACCCCACTTAATTTTTTTTTTTTTTTTAATGTTTACTAATTTTATTCATATCCCGGAGGGAAACCAACCATATAGATCACGAAATATCCCGCCAAAAAACCAGACTTCACAATAAATGTTACTTTGAATTTATTTCCACAGAACAAAACAAGAATCAAAACATTAAAAAATCAGCATTATCAAGATGAGAAAAATGCCACTTATAATTGGTGTGTAAGAAGTATCAAAAGTCTAAAAAAAAATGAAAAAAGATCGACATCTAAGTTACGTGCAGCAGTAAAATTTTTGATATCGGTACTAGGACAAGTATTTCTTTGGTGACTGAGAAGATATCAATATGGACGTACCGGCAACGTAGGGCATGCAGTTGGTGCATTGCTTCTAGGATCTCCTAAGTCGAGTAGCTACTTTTGTTTTGGCTATGGCGCGACCAATGTTGCCAAATAGTATTTACTTATATGACCTAATGAAACAACATTGCCTGCGCCGTGGCTAAAACAATGAAAAACATTCAGAAACCAGTCGAAAACTCGACACACAAACGCAGGAACAGGAAGTTTCGCATAAGATCCCGTACTTTTGTAATGTTAAAAAAAGGCTTTAATTTATGTTCGTACATGATAGCACAGTTTTGTTTGATTGGTAATAATTTGATGAACGTTCACCACCGTACGTTGACCGTATACGCACAGAGTACTTGTCCGGTCCATAACTTTTTATTTGATTTTTACTTGAATGAGCAATTTTAATAAAACGTTATGGGCCGGACAAGTACTTTGTGCGTATACGGTCAACGTACGGTGGTGAACGTTCATCAAATTATTACCAATCAAACAAAACTGTGCTATCATGTACGAACATAAATTAAAGCCTTTTTTTAACATTACAAAAGTACGGGATCTTATGCGAAACTTCCTGTTCCTGCGTTTGTGTGTCGAGTTTTCGACTGGTTTCTGAATGTTTTTCATTGTTTTAGCCACGGCGCAGGCAATGTTGTTTCATTAGGTCATATAAGTAAATACTATTTGGCAACATTGGTCGCGCCATAGCCAAAACAAAAGTAGCTACTCGACTTAGGAGATCCTAGAAGCAATGCACCAACTGCATGCCCTACGTTGCCGGTACGTCCATATTGATATCTTCTCAGTCACCAAAGAAATACTTGTCCTAGTACCGATATCAAAAATTTTACTGCTGCACGTAACTTAGATGTCGATCTTTTTTCATTTTTTTTTAGACTTTTGATACTTCTTACACACCAATTATAAGTGGCATTTTTCTCATCTTGATAATGCTGATTTTTTAATGTTTTGATTCTTGTTTTGTTCTGTGGAAATAAATTCAAAGTAACATTTATTGTGAAGTCTGGTTTTTTGGCGGGATATTTCGTGATCTATATGGTTGGTTTCCCTCCGGGATATGAATAAAATTAGTAAACATTAAAAAAAAAAAATTTAAGTGGGGTTTTGGACATTTTGTGATATCATAGGGAAACGAGGGACCACCAATGTACTTGTCCAAGTTTTTTTTCCCCGGGAGGGGATTTTTGCTATTTGATATCACTTCTTTTTTCTATAGTATTTTCATATTTCGTTTTATATAAACTCCAATAGAGCCTGTATATAACAAAAAAAACTTACAACGTGTCTGCATCATTACATGATCGATTTATTTCAATGTCAGGAATCAGCATTGCTCACACTACTAATTCGACATAAGAGAATGAGACAGATTTTCTACCATAAATTCCTTGTTATTGAGATTGTTTAAATATAGGAGCGTTTCGTTCCTGTGATAAGAAAAAAAGTTATAATGTTTTCAAAAGAGTTAACTACAGACTCGAAGTATTTTCGAGATGTTAGTAATTCGTTGATAGGTTATTATTCGATTATAGCTTGGCAGGAAGGTGTTATAGAAGAGACGTCAAGTACCAAATTTCCCCGAGGCGAAAATTCAGAAAATTAAATACTTTATCATTAGCTTTCAAGTTGTGTATTAGAATAAGGCATTCAGGGGCGAAAAGGCAGCGAGGATATTAGCAATTTCGGTCTAAGCTATAAATAGATAATTATATTTAACTTTACTGTCAGGAGCCTCAGAATTATTATTCTTTCAAAGATGAAATGACGGAAGAATATGATGCATCATCCTTGACTTACAAATTGTTTTATAAAATATAGAAAAAAATTAGATTGAAAAAGAATTCGGCCGAAGTACTTGACGAATGTTTTTTCACTTAATTTACATAATGTATCGGTCATGGTGACAACCTCGCCAAGTACTTCGGCCGAAATTCTTTTTCATCTAATTTTTTTTCGTTTGCAATCTTTTTTTGCTTCGGACCCTTATTGATACAGAGTTTTTATTTTCATTCTGGTTGGTAAAACAACTGCATTTTCGAACATGATTCTTTTCTCTATCAACATTCAACATTATTTGAAGATTTTATTACACGATAAAGCCTCCCGTACTTGGCAACATCTATTTTAGTATAGCTCAATTTATTTTATAACTTTTTGCGAAACCCAACCTTAGCTTTTCGTGAGGATTAACTCATTTTGTTTTGTGTGATTTGAATTTATTTGATACATTTTTTGAGAGTGGTCACTTTTCTTACTTTTTGATAGGATTTGATTTTCTTAGGGATTTTTGCGAGAACAGGTTTTTGCAGTGTATGTATATTCGTGGAAAAATATGGGAACGGCGGTCAACAAATGTACTTGTCCAGGTTTTTTCCGCGAGGGGGTTTTTATGCGTGATATGATGCGTTTTTTCTCTTTCTTTTCAAACATCTCGCTTTATATAGATTAGAAAAAGGTTATATTGGGAAATTATCGCCTTTTCATTTCCAAACCCTGACCCCTTCTACTTCGAGTCAGGTTTTTTCCCCATGAAATAAAGGGGCACGTGTTTTGGAATTTTCAATTTGGCATTTTTTTATTCTCGAGCCAGTCAAATTTTTTTGACATTTCGATTTACCTTTCTGGAATCAGGCTAAAATAAGTCGGGAACTGGGAGTCTGATACAAAAATTTACAAAGCTTTTGAGAGCAAGATTAGAAGAGTCAGAACTTTTCCATAGAATTTGTAGCTATTTGAATTTGTGTTTATCAAATAAACATATTAAACAGCAGTATCTCCTTGTTATATCTGTAGATTTGTGGTAAAAAATATTACGCTTATTTCAGCTTGTTGATAAAAATGGGGCGATTTTTTTCGAAATTTTTCATTTTTGATTAATGATAAAATAAAAAACCAGTTTCACGTATGTTTAGAGAAAACATATCGAATCTATTGTGAAAAAAGTTCACGCATTTTTTCATTCTTATTTTTATTAACAAGGTGGAATCATGATTATTTGTCAATACCATTGAAGAAGTTACTACCATGAAAATAAAAAGTTACAACTATTTCAATATTCTCATTGAATATAGAAAAGTTCAAATAGTATGTTATGGGAACTCCAAAACAATATATTGAACAAAGCGGACAAACTCAGACCAGGATCGTACCCAAGAGAATGAAATGAATTTAGTTGTATTAGTCACATTAGCTCTGAGCAAATTTTGATACCATCAAAACCAGAGCGACTGCAGAGGAAAGCGTTTAGAATAAAACTTTTTCAATTTATTATGCTATAATCAGAGCTAAAAAGTGGAAATACTTAGCACACGTCTCCTCTTCACAAAATGATCAAAATTTGTAGATATCGGCTACATTCCAATGATACAAATTTTGATACTATCAGCAGACGAGCACCCGACGACTTTCTGAAACAACTTTTTAAATTTATTATGCCATAACTAAAGTGGAAAAGTGAAAAAACATAGTGCACTTTAAGCCGAACAAAGTTCAGAAAATTTGGATGTATCTATAGCGTTCCGAGGACAGAAATTTTAATCCCATCCAAAAATGAGCAGCCGAAGACTTTTTGTAATAAATTTTTCAATTCATAATGCCACAATCAAAGATAAAACGTGGAAATACTTGGCGCTTCACAAAATGTTAAAAGTTTGTAGGTATCAGCTACATTCCCATGATACAAATTTTGATGCAAATTTTGATATTTATAACAATAATGGCCGTGAAAGCCTCAAAACTAGAACTTACAGATATTTTAATATTATCTTTGAATTTCGAAAAGTTCAGAAAGTATGTTATGGATATTTTAAAACAATAAATTCAACAAAGCGGGCAAACTTAGATCAGTACTGTGCCCAAGAAAATGGATCGAGTTGAGTTGTACCAGTTGCATTATCTTCGTGCAAATTTTCGTACCATCACAACCAGAGCATCCGTAGAGCAAATCTTTTTGAAAATATTTTTCAATTCGTTATGCCACAATAGGAGCCATAAAGTAGAAATACTGAGCACACATGTTGCTCCAGGAAATTTCCAAAGTTTGTAAGTATACGTTGCGTATCAATGAAACAAATTTTTATACTTCCAAAAAAAAGGAACCAAAGACTTTCTGACAATTTTTTGAATTAATCATGCCACAACTCAAGCATACCGCACATCGGGCTCAATAAAGTTTATGAGTTTTGCATATAGCCATTACTTTTCGAAGCATAATTTTTATCCCATCCAAAAATGAGCAAGCGAATAATTTTCATAATAAAATTTTCAAGTCCTAATAATGCCACTATTCCAGCAAAAAAGTGGAAATATTGGGCACACTTGTTACTTCACAAGTATTTCAAAGTCTGTACGTATCTGTTGCAATTCAATGATACAAATTTTGATAATATCAGTAAAAACACATCAGAAGACTTCCTAAAACAATTTTTCAAAATTTATTATGCTACAACTAAAGTGAGGAAGTGAAAAAATATAGCTCAATAGAGCCGAATGAAATTCTGAAATTTTGCATATATTCATAGCGTTCCGAAGACAATAATTTTGATTCCATTGACAAATGAGCAAGCGCAGAATTTTCATAACAAAATTTTTAATTCTTAATGCCACAATCGGAGCCAAAAAGTGGAAATACTTGGTACATTTGATGCTTTACAGAATTCCCAACGTCTGTAGGTATCCGTTGCAATCCAATGATACAAATTTTGATAATATCAGTAAAAAAATATCAGAAGACTTCCTGAAACAATTTTTCAAAATTCATTATACTACAACTAAATTAGGGAATTGAAAAAATGTAGCGCACATTGGGCCCAACAAAATTCTGAAATTTTGCATGTATGCATGGCATTCTGAAGGCAGCAATTCTTAATCCATCGACAAATGAGCAAAAGGGAAAATACTTGGCACATCTGTCGCTTTACAGAATTTTCAAAGGCTGTAGGTATCCATTGCAATTCAATTATACAAATTTTGATAATATCAGTTAAAGGACATCGGACGACTTCCTGAAACAATTTTTCAAAATTCATAATGTTACAACTAAACTGGTGAAGTGAAAAAATAGAGCGCATATTGAGCCATACAAAATTCTGAAATTTTGCATATATTCATGGCGTTCCGAAGACAATAATTTTGATCCCATTGACAAATGAGCAACCGAAGAATTTTCATAACAAAAGTTCAATTTATAATGCTAAAATCGGAGGCAAAAAGTAGAAATACTTGGTACATTTGTCGCTTCACACAATTTCCGAAGTTTGTAGGCATTCGTTGCAATCTAAAGATATAAATTTTGATAATGTCAGAAAGAATACATCGGAAGACTTTCTGAAACAATTTTTTAAAATTCATTATGCTACAATTAAAGCGGGGATGTGAAAAAATATAGAGCATATTGAGCCAAACAAAATTCTGAAATTTTGCATATATCCACGGTGTTCCGAAGACAATATTTTTGATCCCATTGACAAATGAGCAACCGAAGAATTTTTATAACAAAATGTTCAATTCATAATGCTACGATCGGAGCCAAAAAGTGGAAATACTTGGTACATTTGTCGCTTCACAGAATTTCCAGAGTCTATAGGCATTCGTTGCAATCCAAAGATACAAATTTTGATAGGATATGGAGTATATACCGCCATAGTCTTTTGACATAAACATATATTATACGAGCCATTTTGACATAAAGATATATCATTACTTACTACGGTTATCATCCAGATGCATCCATATATATCCAAATGCAGGTTGACAGTGTATTTGTCTATTAATACATCAAACGCGAGATGATTCTACACCATATTTTGGATAGAAAAACGACGTCGAAAATCTTTTGGAATGGACCAACAATTATCATGCAAGGAACATTTTATGATGTACAAATCTTATTATGGCCAGCGAGGAACATTTTATAATAAAGAGGAAATGGACCAATAAAATAAATTGTCAACGGTGTACAGTTAAAAAAAAATATTTATTAAACACTGCTCAAAACTCGGCATGATAATAACAAACTTTGCCATATACATTTTTTTGACACTCATTATTAGTTTTATAGAGTTCCTTTTCCAAATTTACATCGATTCACACCAATCATGATTAACAGTTCAACGTACACTATTTCATATTTATCAAAGAAACGAAAAGAACGATTTCTCATGAAATCTTATACGAGGAACATTTAATCGCGAAAGAGAAATTCCGTCGAAGAGTTAAGTGTGGAAAATAAAAACTGCAGGGTTAACAATAATAAAAGAATGTATATTCATTTCAGCACTGTTCGAAAGTTGATTAAAAGCACTTCACTATTTTCACACCATCACTTTCTTATTATTGCTGTAACCAAGAGTCGATTGAACCTAACCTCGATATTTATAACCTCACAAATGTTCGTGAAAAAAGATTAATATTTTCAATACTGTTTAAGCCACGAGATTCTAATTAGTCGCGATCGAAAGGGGGAAAAAAATAAAAAATACGTGAATTTGAATGAAACTCTAAATTGCTGTCATTGAATTTATATTAAAGAAATCATTTTTGGATCGTACGCGTACGATCCAAAATTATTTCGCGATTTGTGAATAAATTTATTTATAGATCGCGAAATAATTTTTTTCCCCGAATTTATCCACAACACGTCCCGCATAAGAACTTCTCACTTCGAAAACTCCGTTCAGACTTTCCGCGGTATGGGTACTTCGAACTATTTATTTATTCACAGATCGCGAAATAATTTTTTTCCCGAATTTATCCACAAACACGTCTCGCGTATAAGCACTCATTCTCACTTCGAAAACTCCGTTCAGACTTTGCGTGGTATAGGTAGAGAAAGATGAAACGGAATGGCCAATCACAAGCTCGGAAGGCGTCAAGAGGCCTTTCATTGTGTCGTATACAGACATGCCAATACTTCGATGTCAGCATAATCTTGAGCCTGTGCAAAGTTTTTTCTCAGCAAATACGGCATTAAGGCGTCTTCTCACTTTGGAAATTTAAAAAAATCGATTTTTTTTTTTTTTTAAATTTTGAAAGTACATATCTTCAAAAATGTCATCTCGAAATTTCATAAAGATCGGACGAGTCTAACTACATTTTTTGGCGACCGTTAGGTGACTACCTGAGAGTACCCGGCGATCCCTCCAAAACTTTAAACGCAGTTATCTCAAAACAAGGTTTTTCGGTGCTTTGTTGATGAAATTTCGGAAACTATCCGGCCGATTGTCATGAAATTTGAATGACATATGCTTCATAGTTATGGCTATAGCGCATATCATCAGATTTTTTAAATTTTGATTTTAAGAATTTTTTTTTTACAAAAAACTGCAAAAAAATCGTGGTTTTTTTTTACTTTTTCGAAAAACGTGCGCCATTTTGTTATTTTCGCGAATATCAAAAATCTGATGATATGCGCTATAGCCACTGACATACTGAATCTAAAACAGTTTTATTTTTTTGTTTCAGACGACCCGTCTCGGAGATACCATCAACAAGCCACGACCATAACATTTTTACACGGGTTTTTCAATGCTACTGATGTATTATAATAATTGTTTAAAAAAATAAAATAAAAATTTTTTCATGTACTTGAAAGATGTGTTTATTACATAGGATCCGTTTTATCCCATAATTTTAAGCAAAAATCCTCGAAAAAAAATCGCAAAAACAGCCTATTTTTGAGGCGCTTAAAGTGAGAAGATGCCTTAATCGTGTTGATTTAAGGCTCAATCGAAGTATTTTTTCGTAATAAATCTCCAGTTCAATTTTCAAATCATTATATGCCTCCTGAGCTTCGTAATTAAAGAAAATGGATTTCAGTTTTTACTCCCACCACGGTGAATCGCTTTATTCAGAGATAATAACACTCGACCTGTCAAACTTTCCGCGGTTCGGTATATATATATATAGCGACGACGAGGTGGAGCTAGTCTCATGTGACGTCTGTCTGCGACAGCGCCGTGAAGTTAGCCGCGAGGACATGAGGCTTTGATAGTGTTATATATATATGGGTGTCGTCAGAATCAACCAATCAGAAACTCGAGAGACACTTTCAGCCGGCTTTGGTGTTGTATACAGACACGTCTGATTCTTGAATGTGTAGGTGACTTTTGCGTGATTTTGAGCCCGTGCAAAGTTTTTTCTCAGCATTTACGTCACCGATCGTGCTAAATTTGGGCTCATTCGAAAGATAATTTCTTAATAAATCTCCAGTTCAATTTTCAAGGCCTCAAACGAGCTTCGAAAACGAACAAAATGATGTGCCAATTTTACCCCCACCACCGCGAAAAGTTTTGTTTCGAGAAAGTATAGTCTCGGCGAGCCTCGGGCCAGCAGACGACAGAGCTGTCAATGTACTTGTCCCGAGACTCTACCGAGTCTCTTTATAAACATAGTCGAAAGAGGTATTTTTTCGTGCCACCTTATACGTGGGCACATCACCACCACCGCCAACTTTATGCCCACCATTTTGCTCCAGTATTTTCGATATATAATTTTTAAATTTATAAGATTTATCATGGCGTATTGCACCATTACGTTTATAATATTTTCTATAAACATTCGTAGCAATAACAATTTTCGAGTAATCCTCCAAATCGTTTGGTGATACATATTTCAACTCAGGCTCTTTTTTGAACAACAACTCAACCAAGCCAATACGTTTCGAATACTTTTTGTCTCCAACATGAATATGATCATCTGCGAACTGAATCAGTGAGGTACCGATCATTAATTTATCATTTGCAAGGTTTCGTACTCCATACATGACATCCAGTCTTGTTTTTTTATTGCTGCGCAGCAGTCCCAGATATTCATGTATTAAAGCATTGGCATCTTCAGATGATTCTTCGTCATCGTCGTCGTCGTCAGCTAAGGAGTCTGCATAGTTATCAGCATCAGCTAAGGACTCTGCATCACCTTCAATTGCTTCATGCCAAATAGTATTAGAAGAAATGTCATGGAGCGCGCTGTTTTCTTCACCCTTCTCCTCCTCCTCCTTCTTGATATTCACTTTTTCATCCTTAATTTCATGCTTCAGATTTTTGTTATATGAAACCAGCTCCTCTAACGGTCCAACGATCGGTTTAAACACATCTTGCATTTTCTGCCATGCAGTATCGCGACCACTTTTTAACTTTCGATGTTTTCGTCTAATCGCATCACTCGCCTTAGCAAGTTCACATAATACATCCTTTTCTCTCAAAAGTTCTTTGCTCTTCATGTTGACGCAAGCAAGTTAGACTTAAGACTGTCTCTCATACCACAATGAGCAATCATTTATTATCAATAGTTAGGAAAGAATCGAATCCTCTTCTATATCTACCGGCATTCAATTCACTGTCCTTGTCAATCGTAATAAATCCATACTTGTCCAACTTCCAACATTTTATACACATGTTTTTGAAGCATGTATAAGTCATATCCGTATTCACATGGTCATTATACACATGTTTAAGGTTCATATCATCCTGTTTAAATAGCACTACAAAATTTGCATTGTCTCTCACGAGATGTTTCGGAATACGAGTGTATGTTTGACAAAGATAAAAACTGTCTACAATCTCGTGTCGTCCCATGGAAAAAAACGCTCTCACATTATCCTGTTTTTCACATGCTATATCGTCGAAGATGAATATGGAATTTGGACGGGCATCACTTGGTGTGATAACTTGTTCATGCTCATTGAATGGAAAATATTCAACTCCTTCCACCGGTCGAAGTAATTGCTCGAGCAGTCTATATTTTGGCTGCTTCAGCGATTTAGAGTAGAGATATATATCTTGGCCAAAAATCCCCTCCCCTGGGAAAAAACCGTGGACAAGTACATTTGTTGACAAAAACTTGAAGAAAAAAATTTCAAACGAAAAAAATTAGATTGAAAAAAAAATTTCGGCCGAAGTACTTGGCGAGTTTATAACACATACAACATTACGTGAAATACATTACGTGATCCAAGCTAAGCAAAAAAACTCGCCAAGTACTTCGGCCGAAATTTTTTTTTCAATCTAATTTTTTTCGTTTGAAATTTTTTTCTTCAAGTTTTTTTTTCATCCTGATTTTTTTTTCTGGACTCTGTACTTTTGACCGATTTTTATTTTTGTACATTGGTGACTTTTTTCAATAACCAACTAATTTTTGCTTTTTTTTAAATACTCCATCGTCAAGCGACAATAAAATACTTGTCCTATTATTGATATTATAAATTTTAGTGCTGAACGTAAATCATTGGCTTTTCCATTTCTGTTTTTGTAAAGTAATTATTTTTTTTATGCGCATATTGATCATTTACTTGTAGACTCTGTTTTTTACCAGACACTCACAATGGGCATTGTTGCTTTTTTTCTTGGGATCTCGATAAAATATGTGAAGTTTTTCATTTCTATTTGTCATTTGGAGTATAGTTATTTTATAGAAACAATCTTCTTTTTCCTATCTCAATCCTGCCAATTTTTTAAAAATTTTGTACTTTTTTGGGTAGTTTTTTTCTGTGAAAACAAATGGAAACAGGGGTCAACAAATGTACTTGTCCACGGTTTTTTCCCCGGGGAGGGGATTTTTGGCCAGGATATAACTTCTTTTTGTCTGAACAGCTCCGAATCCTAGAATTTTTACATGATAACAGATAATCCTTGAATATCTACGCTGACATAATCAGTAAAATCCTAGCTCAATATCAAATATGCAATGCGATGCTATAAAGAAAAAGCGAACGAACTTAGTACAGCTTGCACAAACAAAGCGCAGAAATTCATTTCAGTTAACACCTTGCGTCTCCTGCAGTATAATGAGAAATTCGATACATATATTTGGTGCGTCTCAGCAATGTGCATTTCACTAATATGAGAAAAACATGAGCGAAAGGACAAAACTGAAACCGTATAGAAATATTTGTGGAACACTTTTTTTTTAACAAATCATATCACAATGCACACTAAAAACTTGAATAAATATTGAATTTTTACATTATTTTCTCATGCTTTTATTTCCACTTATATCTTTTGCACAAGCTTGACCGAGCGATGCCATTACACTATTGCTGAATTTCTGAACCTTCGACTTGTTGTGAAATATGATAACAGATGATCCTTGAATATTTACGCTGACATAATCAGTAAAACCCCAGCTCAATATAAAATGTGTAGTGCGATGCCAAAAAGAAAGAGCGAAGGAACTTAGCACAACTCGCAGTAACGAAGCGATGATCCTTGTATGCAAAGGAAATAAGGCATCTCTTGTTTTCGCAAGGAATAGCAAATGCTTCATTGCTTTAAGTTTCACCAGTTTTTTTAGATCAAATTGTCGAAGGAGAGAATCTCAGCCCAATTCACAGCTCGCAGCGCCTTCAGTATATTGGTAAATTTCTTGAAGCCGAAAAGAAAAATCGAAGGAACTGAACACAACCTGCAGAATATTGGAAATTTTATGTTTATTTGTAGACCGCACCTGAAACGTATTGAAAATCATGATTTAATGACAAAAGTTATTTGTCAAATTTTTATAATTAAAGTATTTCATCAACAATTAATAGTTTTACAGGTTTTTATTTATGAACACATGATACATCTTGTCACAACTATTTTCATACACTCACTTTTGGAAAAAAAACAGTCTTTTGATCTGTAAGAAAAATTTCAGTGACATGATTAAAAAAAAAATCGTTGCGTTCCAGATTGAAACTTCAACATCATTATTTACGAGTTCACACATTTTCAGAACGTATAACACTGATTTTTAAGGTTATGTTCGTTGTATTTTCTAGCACTTATTCTGGCCACACTAATTAACGGTTTTATTCGGATTATTTTATACGGAAAAATAAAAATGATAACCTCAACGAGTGGTGAGGTTTGTTTCTATTTGGCTTTTCTGGAATCCGAAACAAAAATGATTTCACCAGCGGGTGCGAGGTTATCTTTTTTAATTTCGCTGATGATTAATTCCGAGATATTAAAAAATATTATTATCACATTTCGCAATATTTATATATTACCGTTTTTTCGCACTATTTATATATTTAAACTATTTATGAATCACGATTTTTCACAATCTAAA
The DNA here is from genome assembly GCA_963989365.1 of Rhimphoctona megacephalus. Taxonomy (NCBI): domain Eukaryota; kingdom Metazoa; phylum Arthropoda; class Insecta; order Hymenoptera; family Ichneumonidae; genus Rhimphoctona; species Rhimphoctona megacephalus. Next base: position 1,597,035 of record OZ022423.1, read on the forward strand.
AAACACGCGATTTACACGACTCGCACTTTACACTGTCAAAAGTCAAAACTACCGTCACACTGGTTTCAAACTTTCCGTGGTATGGGTGCAGAGGCATGTAGTCACAGCGACACGTTCAAAAACATCACTCGTGTGCACACTCGTTTACCGGTTTGGGAACACAGGGAAATGACCACACTCGTGACCAATCAGAATCTCGATAGGCACGCTGAGGCCTTTCACTGTGACATATACAGACACGTCAAATTCTTCGATGTGTTGGAATTTTTGCATAATTTTGAGCCTGTGCAAAGTTTTTTCTCAGCAAATACGGCATCAATCGTGCTGATTTAAAGCTCAATCGAAAGATTTTTTCTTAATTAGTCTTCAGTTCAATTTTTAAGTCATCATCTGTCTCCTGAGCTTCGTAATTCGAGAAAATGACTTTCAGTTTTTACCCCCACCACCGAAATTTACTTTATTCAGAGATAATATAACAATACGAAATATTGTCGATCGATCCATCGAACAAATAAGCAATATAACTTGAGCACTTTAACAAACATTCCGGATAAATGTCGATTATAGAATATATGTTTTTTTCCGATTTTCGATGAACGTTTTTTGAACTGTCCGCGGATTATAAACAGAAAAGACGTAGCTGAAAACATCGCGTCACTCATAACGCTCGTAACCAAAACTTTTCGTCGAATGGGAACAGAGGGATATGTCGTCAGTTGCGCCCAATCAGAAAAACGCCAGCGCCACGAGGCCTTTCTCTGTGTCGTATACATACACGCACGCACACTCCGATCATCGCATAATTTTGCCTGTGCAAAGTTTTTTTTCAGCAATTACGGCATCAATCGGATTGATTCATGGCTCAATCGATGAGGGACAACTTTATTAGTCTCCAGTTCAAATTTCAGATCATGGAATTACCCCTGGGCTTCGTAATTCAAGAAAGAGTCTACCCCCACCGTCGAAATCGCTTTATTCAGAGATAATAGTCTCGGGTGAGTCCCGGGCAAGCAGACGACGCTGTCAAATGTACTTGTCCCGAGACTCTGCCGAGTCTCTTGATTCTCAAATCTCAAACCATTTGGATGTATTAGCAGCGTGAGTAAAGCATTAGTTTTTCCACAATTCGATGGACCACAAAACACGGCACGAATACTGTCAGGTAGTATATTCCCATGACGCTTATTTTTCGTTGCACCACGACCACCACCACCATCAACAAATTCATCGAAGTTTATTATGGGGAGTTGACCACCTTGTTTCTTCGACACCATCTCTCATATGACTGATCGGAAAAATCGTATAAATGCGACTTTGTAATGCGAATAATGCTCAGTCGAGTTGTAGCCACCGGTGATGATTGTGCACAATAAACCTGGTAAAGGTTTAGTCAACAGTGTACTCAATAATCTCCCCGTGGAATTACATTTACCTGGCTACCAATATTGCGGACCTGGTACAAAATTGGTTAAACGTCTTGCCCGTGGTGATCCTGGCATAAACCCATTGGACGCTGCTTGCAAAGAGCACGATATTGCATATTCGAAAAATCGCGATAATCTAGAAGCGAGACATTTGGCGGATAAAGTGTTGGCTGAACATGCCTGGCAACGTGTAACCTCAAAAGACGCTAGTCTTGGTGAGAGAGCAAGTGCTTGGGCTGTGACAAACATTATGAAGGCAAAAAGGAAGTTTGGTTTGGGTATGAAGAGAGCAGTGAGAAAGCCGCAGAAGAGTGTTTGCCTGAAAAAGGTCATCAGTGCTGCGAGGAAAGCGATGATTCATAGTGATGACCCTCGTAAAGTTGTCATGTCAGCATTAAAAGGTGCGCGTGCCAGTGTAAAAGGCGTTAAAGTACGCACACCTCGAATTCTACCTGTCCCCCGAAAAACCGGTGGTTTATTGCCTTTTCTCATACCCCTCTTCGCCAGCCTTAGCGCCGTTGGTGCATTGTCTGGTGGAAGTGCGGCAATAGCCAGCGCTGTAAATGCTGCTCAAGCGGCCAAAAGGGAATTGGATGAAAATAAGCGACATAACCAAACAATTGAGGCCATTGCTTTGGGTAAAGGTTTACACTTGAAACCGTACAAGCAGGGTCTAGGTCTTCACATCGGGCCAAAAAACGTATAATTACGCTACCGCATCAACCTCTCACCGACATCGATCTGTTGAAGTATGCGAAAGCCATGAAAATTCGTCATTTTCGAGGGGTTTTCATGTTTGATACTTTACCTGCAAGCGGACCCCTCAAGCAAGAATCAGCAATTGTGAATTTGGATGAAAATGTGGGCCCTGGAACACACTGAGTTTCATATAAAAAGATTGACGAAAAAGTCATATACTTTGACAGTTTTGGCAATCTCCCACCTCCACCGGAACTTCTGAATTATCTCAATGTTGGTAGCGTTAAATATAATTATAAAAAGTATCAAGAATATGATACAATAATATGTGGACATTTATGTTTAAAGTTTTTGTGCGGTCAGTTGAATCGTCGAGCCAAATATGTGCTATATAAATGAGGACTATAGAGCTATGTGTTTAGTTCTTTGCAAGCGTCATGGATGATAGTTTAACGATCACCGTATCTGGATCTTCATCTGTTCTCGGGGCGCAATTCTTCCCCCCCATTGAATTGTCGCCCGATAAAAATTATACTCTCGGACTTGTTGAGCTGCTCACATTTAATTCAATTCCTAATATCGACGTTGGCTGCAATGAATTTCATGTTGGAACGCAAGTGTTGACCATACCAACGGGGAGTTATGAAATAGAGGATATTGAAAAATATTTGCAAGCTGAATTGACACGTAAAAACATAAAAATTCAGCTCAAACGGAATAATAATACACTGCGTAGTGAAATCGAATGTAATCAGCCTATTCGTTTCACATCGAACAACTTGATTGGACCTCTACTAGGCTTTGCATCAGGCCTATTGGAAGCTAATAAAAGACATGTGTCTGATCTGCCGGTATCCATTCTTAAAGTGAACGCCATACGAGTCGAGTGTAACATAACCACCGGCGCATACATCAACGGGCGAAAAGTACATACAATTCACGAATTTTTCCCATCTGTGCCGGCGGGCTACAAAATCATCGAAGTATCATCGAGCGTCATTTATCTACCAATCACGACTCACCGAATTGACAACATACAACTCCGTATTGTGGATCAAGACGGTGATTTAATAAATTTCCGCGGCGAAGTTATCACCATACGACTTCATATAAAATCTCGATGGGCATAGTCTACAATCGTAATATTAATAAGGCAGCATCATGGGATCGCGAAACCAGTCGTCGATCAATGCTCAAAGCGCTAACACCGCAAAACCTGCTACTATTGAAGAGTTTGGGACTCAAGATTCGTGGAGTTCGCGTGTGAGAAATTATTTACTTTGTACGTTGTGCATCTATTGCGCGCAATGGAGGAAGAAATCGTAAACATTCAGACACCCATTATCTTCGATGAATCCATCATACATTATGAGGTTCATGCTCATCAACCATACGCATCGTCAACATATAACAACAGTGATGAAATACGTATTTCAATTCAGCATCAAGATTTATCAATCCTACCGAGCAAAAGCTCTATTCACATTTGTGGAAAACTGACAAAGGACGATGGTACAGCGTTAAATGCAACGAGCCTCGTCAACAATGCCATATGTCATTTATTCAAAGAAGTGCGATATGAACTTAATGCGGTAGAAATTGATCGTAATAAGAATCCGGGTGTTACGTCTCTCATTAAGGGATATACATCTCTTACACCTGCCAAGAGCTCAATGCTTGAAAACACTGGTTGGCTCGATGTTGAAGAAACAAAACAAATCGTGGATGCAGCGGGTAACTTTGATGTATGCGTACCGTTGAGTATGCTGCTGGGCTTTGCTGAAGATTATCGAAAAATGATGGTGAATGCGAAGCATGAATTAATTTTGACTAGATCGCGCACTGATGATAATGCCATAATACAGACAGCCGCTGAAAATTATAGGCTCACATTACAGAAAATCGAATGGCTTGTACCATACGTTACCGTGGCGGATCAACGAAAAATTCAACTTTTAAAGTTTATCGCCAAAGACACACCAATTTCCATGAGTTTTCGTACGTGGGAATTGTATGAATATCCATTATTGCCCATCACCTCTAAACATGTGTGGTCCGTCAAAACTTCAACACAGCTGGAAAAACCGCGATATGTAATTCTTGCATTTCAAACGGGACGAAAAAATAATAAGACAAAGAATGTGAGTTGTTTCGATCATTGTGACGTGACCGATGTGAAACTATACTTAAATTCACAATGTTATCCATATGGCAACATGAATCTGAATATACAGCAAAATCAGTATGCATTACTCTACGACATGTATACAAACTTTCAATCTATGTACTACAATAAGGAGGCTGAACCATGGCTGAACAAAAAGGAATTTTTACAATATGCACCTCTCGTTGTGATTGATTGCTCAAAACAAAATGATTCTCTCAAGTCTGGACCTGTGGATGTACGTCTCGAATTTGAAATGAAAACGAATGTACCTGCGCAGACATGTGCATACTGCCTCATTCTACATGATCGTATTGTAGAGTATAATCCCTTGAGTGGTGGGGTGAAAAAATTGGTATAAAATGGCTGAAGTGACCACACTGGACATCAGTCGAGATGGAGTTTATCGTTGATCTACAAGGTTTCAAGAGGCCCATTAACGAGTTTATCCTCAAAGAAATTTCAATTATTCGAGCAGATGTGAAAAACGCTGAACCTCTAACGCTCTTCTTCGAACCACCATACGCATGGGACGCATGGGACCAGCAAAATATCGAACCATGAATAGATGGTTGCAACGTAATTTCCATGGAATATCATGGGACTATGGTCTTATACCATACGACGCAGCAAAACCTATAATTCAAGCAATTTTACAACACGCTCGCACCATATTTGTGAAAGGCTGTGAAAAGTCTTCGTGGTTAGCGAGCTTCTTGGATTTATCAACGGAGATTGTTGATTTGGAGTCTCTGGACTGCCCATCGTTGAAGAAATTATTAAAAACTACATCGAATAGCCCCCACCACCATACCAACGAATTGAAATTCAACTGTGCAACGATGAATGTAAAAGCTTTGAAAAGCTGGTTATATGTATACCATGCCTTATGTAAACGAGGGATCTTTGAATAAAGAAAACATTTTTGAAATGGTTTTTTCTAATTTATTTATACAAAATTTCCTCCTCCTCCTCCTCCTCCTTCTACTCCTTCACATTACAGAGATTTTTATATATTTTTTATTCACGTTGAAATTTCATGAAACTCGACGCCGTTCCAATCTCCGCCGATGTATTTCATACTGAGTTTTCCAGTATGAGCAGCTTCCAATAGTTTTTCATACGCCTCAGGATCTTGTTCAAATGCCTTGACGACTCGGGTTGGCAGGAAGACGGTGAATTCACTCTGCACTTCCACGACGTATCTTGGGCCGTACTTAGTCTTTACCGATCAAATATCAGAGATTCCATAGTCACCGTTGACTTCAAGATCTTTTAGTTTTTTCGTGGGCAGATACTCGGACCGCTTAGTGATGTCGTTGATACCAGAGAACGCCATCGTTGTCGAATGTGGAGGTTTTAAGAGATTTTTCAAAAATCACGACTTGTACGAAGCTTCTGGAGCTGCGAATTGATACTCGTCTCTCCCATGCTCGGCTATTTGTACCATCTATCCCCACATCGATCCCAATCCCCCTCCCCACACATTTTCCAAGAAAATTAGTTCAATTGTGTTGATCACATTATTCAATGCAGCCTCATACAGGTTTAAACATGTTATGACCACTCACATCCTCACAAAGGCCTTCAATTACTTTCCATAATTTCAATGCTAGATATTTTCTCACGCATTTTCCGAATATCTATTCTTGTCAAACAATGGATCCACGTCTCTTTGTTTACACACCTGCACTCGAGACAGGTTTAAACATGTTCCACGCTCTTGCAACACTCTCTGCAGTTACGGCGTTGGGGTACGGGACCATCGATGTGATCTCCCGTCGATGGTGTGTTCCAATGTTCGTAACATCGTCTATATGATATAATCTCACTATCAGATTGATAATATTCTGGTAAACGATCCCACAAATAATCGGTAAATTCACTGAAGTACTGTTTAAATATTGCTGGCGATATAATTCGTAGCTCCTCCGTCGTCATTTCTCGCGGATTCTTCGTACGTTGAATTGCATACACTCCCGCTCAAAAGTTTGGATACACCAGTCGATTTTTCTTGCCGCACTAAAAGTTAGATAGCTCGGTCAAAAATGAAGATAATCCAATTTAACAAACGGCGTTTTGTAGGGGATAAATTCAGCTTCAATTTGTGTCTTCCAAATATTTTTTATGATTTTTTTTCGACCCAGTACGCACTTTTGTACATGACCGTTTTTCGGCTATTTTTTGACCATTGGGAATCGCGTGCATAGCTTATGGAAATTTTCTTTGCTATTTTTTTTTATGACAAATATAAAGAGGGTAGCAAGAGCTCCATTTTCGTTTTTGGAAAAGTTTCGTACGATTTTTTTTCACACAGTTATTTTATTTTTGGCTAAAAAAGACAAATTTTGGAAAATGTAACGTAGCTCAAGAACTATAGGGTTTAAGGGGAAATATCAAGAGTGTAAAAAGTTGCGTAAATTTGTTCTGAATCGCTTGGAATTTTTTCAGAATTTTCCTCCGAAATTTTTTTTTTACCATTTCCGCTCGGAACTCTGATGAGTAGGATGGCTCAACTCAAAAAGTATTGTGTTCAAAACAAAATACCAAGAGGAGAAACTTGCTCAATTTTCGTTTTTGAATGCACCTAAATTTTTTCAGAATTTTTTTTGAAATTTTTTTCAAATTTTTTTTTTCGAAACTCGGAGAATTAACCAAACAATTGGACTGGCGTATCTCAATAGCTATTGAGTTGAAGACAAAACATCAAGAGGGAAAAATGTAACAGTATCTCGTTTTGGATACGTGGAATTTTTTTCAGAATTGTTTCAAAATTTTTTTCAAAATTTTTTCAAAATATTTCAAATTTTTTTTAAAACCTTTTGCAAATGTTTTTTTTCCTCTCAATGCTGATCAATAATTTTAGTCAATCAAATCACTTACTTTTTCTAGACGAGATTTTCATCAAAAAAGCCACCTTTGGCTTTGAGCACCGCGTTGACCAGTCGCGGCATTCGCTCGATTAGTTAGGTGGCTTTTTTGATGAAAATCTCGTCTAGAAGAAGTAAGTGATTTGATTGACTAAAATTATTGATTAGCATTGAGAGGAAAAAAAACATTTGCAAAAGGTTTTAAAAAAAATTTGAAATATTTTGAAAAAATTTTGAAAAAAATTTTGAAACAATTCTGAAAAAATTTCCACGTATCCAAAACGAGATACTGTTACATTTTTCCCTCTTGATGTTTTGTCTTCAACTCAATAGCTATTGAGATACGCCAGTCCAATTGTTTGGTTAATTCTCCGAGTTTCGAAAAAAAAAATTTGAAAAAAAATTTCAAAAAAAATTCTGAAAAAATTTAGGCGCATTTAAAAACGAAAATTGAGCAAGTTTCTCCTCTTGGTATTTTGTTTTGAACACAATACTTTTTGAGTTGAGCCATCCTACTCATCAGAGTTCCGAGCGGAAATGGTAAAAAAAAAATTTCGGAGGAAAATTCTGAAAAAATTCCAAGCGATTCAGAACAAATTTACGCAACTTTTTACACTCTTGATATTTCCCCTTAAACCCTATAGTTCTTGAGCTACGTTACATTTTCCAAAATTTGTCTTTTTTAGCCAAAAATAAAATAACTGTGTGAAAAAAAATCGTACGAAACTTTTCCAAAAACGAAAATGGAGCTCTTGCTACCCTCTTTATATTTGTCATAAAAAAAAATAGCAAAGAAAATTTCCATAAGCTATGCACGCGATTCCCGATGGTCAAAAAATAGCCGAAAAACGGTCATGTACAAAAGTGCGTACTGGGTCGAAAAAAAATCATAAAAAATATTTGGAAGACGCAAATTGAAGCTGAATTTATCCCCTACAAAACGCCGTTTGTTAAATTGGATTATCTTCATTTTTGACCGAGCTATCTAACTTTTAGTGCGGCAAGAAAAATCGACTAGTGTATCCAAACTTTTGAGCGGGAGTGTATATATTCACCAATTCTTCCATTTCAAAACACTTTTCACAATCTCGACGCATGGGTCCAACGGCATCAACATGAGTCAGTTCCCATGGTGGATTAAAATGATCATCACACTCATGATATGATTGTATCTCATTATCACACTGTAAATGCCCTGGTAAACGATCCCACAATGAAGTTATACAGTAGCTAAAATATTTTAAAAGTAAAGCCTTGGGAATCGATTCGAGTTCATTTTTCGTCAATGTCTAGGGGTCTTTCGACGGGTGGATTGCATACAAGCTTGCACATCTATCCATCTCGACGTCTACTTTCAGAATAAACATTTAACTCTCAATCTTATAAGTTTATGCACTTTTTCAAACTGAAAAATTATTTTAAAAATAATCATACATCTCTCAAATTCATTTCATCTATTCATTTCCCCTACCTTCGCCCCACCCATACAGCATCAACGTAAGACTGTATATAATGCAAAATATGGACTAGCTGGTAGGAGATTTATCTTTTTTGTTGAAATGCTATCAATGCACCGTTTTAAGCAAACAATGGCTCAATGGAGGTCAGGTGTCATCATCACCTGGTAGTCTTTCCATAAAAAGTGTTTGACTTTCTCTCCCCCGCAGCAGACTCTTCCCCGCTCCCCCTTGTAGAGCGTTGCATCATTCAATGCAACCTCAGGTTTAAACATGTACCACCCTCGCACCTGCATCCGCAAACAATACACATTCCACAATTTCCGTACTAGATTCTTTCCCATAGATCCATCCTTCTCGATCTATGCGACCTCCCTCGATCCCATTACACAATAGGACGTAACGTCTAGTCATTCTGACTCACCGCCACAGACCCTTTCCCCGCAACAGACCCTTCCCCGCTCCCCGCACCCCCCTGAGATCCCTGGTCCAGAACTGGCATAGCCTTACTACTCTTGTCCAGGTTTCTTCCGCGAGGGGGATTTTTATGCGTGATATGAATCGTTTTTTCTCTTTCTTTTCAAACATCTCGCTTTATATAGTGTGACGATATTTCGCCACCGATCCCTGAAAATGGGAAAAATCAGGGAGGCAATAAAAATAAAGAATAATTAATGCGGAAATTGTTGGAGAGGGTCAGTCACAAAGTCTTTATTTTATTGATCGTGATACAATTCGGTTTGAGCGCCAGTTAGTTCTGTTTTTACAGAAAAAAAGAAATAACAAGAAAAAAAAGGAAATAAATAAATACTGGCTCCTCTGACCTCTCGACTCAATAACAAACGGGGCTTAACTTAATAAATACTGTACAACATGGGGGACTAGCTCGGGGCAAAAGAAAAATATAATAATAATAATACAATACTTGAGCAAAGACTCGATAATCTCGGGTCGGCGGGCACCTGTCACTCAGGCGTCTTATAATACCCGTGAACAAATCAGTCACTATTATAACGAGGACTAGTACAGAAAAAGGGGGAGGGGGGTTACTCACTACTCGCGATTGTCGACGTAAGGGGACTAATATAAAATAAGAAGCAGAAAGAAAAAAAACAAAGGAACTGTATGCTCGGGTGACCACGGCGTGAACAATTAAGGAACGAATCGGGGGATAAATCGAGGTATCGATTAGCGATTTCTTTAGTCGCGGTAACGCTTACGCCGCGTGTTTTCGCTGAACAAAACAATAAGGGGGCAAGAAAAATAACGGAATTCGAACTCGCCGGCTCGCACGTGGTCACTGGGGGGGGGGGGGGGAATACCGGGCCGCTGCCCGCGCGCACTATCTTCACTAAATCCTTAAAATTACACCACAACACTGTCTCGGTCGCGTAATCGGCAAGGCAAGAATGGGGGAGAATGAAAAAGGGCTTCAAACGAGTCCAAAAGGGGCTCGGAAGATAATTGGGGCAACAATAACGGCTTTTCAGGGGAGCCGATTCGGAAGTCGTGACGAAAGATAGCCGCCGGCCATGTGCTCCCTTCGTCGCGACTTGTACAGGAAAGAAAAACGACTTACTTGGCAGTGGTCGAGTCAGAACGAATCGTCGTCGCTCTCTTTACTCGCCTCAAATAAATCCAACTCAAACCCCAATCAAATCCAAATCAAATCCAAATCGTCAAAGCAGGGGGAAACAGCCGTCGTCGTCGTACAAAAGAAGAAAAAGGTCGCCAAGAATACAAAAAAAGAAAGATGCCGGAGAGCTACGGTACGCACGCCGAGTCGTGATGAAGTGATGTCGTTACCGGCGTCCGTGAGCTCGCTTCTTCTTGCGCAACATCGATCGATAATTAATCGATGCGCGCGTCGACGGGGGGTCCAATCGCGATGATTTATTTCGCGCATTGCGATGGGTTTGTCGGTAAGAGGGGTGAGGGGAAGGGTGACGGGCTGGGAATTCGGGACTGGATTGGCACTCTGGCGTGACGTCACGAGGTCTTGATTGATCGGTGATCCAGGCGCGCCGCTGAGAGGCACGGTCTCTGTTGACTAGCGCCGCGGTGGTCGATGGTGTAACCGCCGGTGAGCGACTCGCGATTTTTGTTGTTGTTTTGGAGAAAATTGTGCCGCGGAGATACGGGCTCGCGTGACTGTGAGCGGATCCTCGCGTTCCTGGTGGGCTGTGGACTCGTGACGAGGAGTTCGATGAGGCCTTTTCGACGCGGGTAGGGGCCTAGACGCCGGGCAGCCTTTCCGTGTTGTTACGCGGTCGAAGACCATGCGTAACCCGATGACGACGTGTGGTTTCGAGGTTAGGCGTCCCGACTCGGCTCCGGTGACTGTGCGATGTTGTTTCTTCGTTCGGTAAGGGATTTAATTCCTTACCGAGGTGAGTTGCCAATTTTCTTCGGGGACTAGGGAGTATTGGGAGTTCGGGGAGGGGTTAGAGTTGTGCGGGCTAAGTGTTTGTGGGAAACAGGGGGTAGGGTGCGAGGGCTTGTTTGTTGGGGCTGGGTTTTGAGTGGTGAGGAAAGGGGAATCACGGAGTTGAATGTCTCCGTGGGGCTCGGTGTGGGTTCTTCTCAGCCGTCGTTCCAAGATTTAGTCGTGTTGCTGGTTTCCAGGTGATGCTCCGGAGTGCGATAGGCCGGAGATAACCGGTGTTGGCGGCGTGCGCAGGCGACGGACTTAGTACTAGGCTACAACGTGAGAGACTCAGAAGGAGTCGCAAGACGGGGAACGCTTAAGCCTACGGGCTTAAAACTAGTACCGAGGACAGTGCTGGGTGGACCGCCACTACGACTCGTGACGAAGTGGCCACAACGTCACAATAGACTAGAAAGAGGTTATATTGGGAAATTATCGCTTTTTCATTTCCAAACCCTGACCCCTTCTACTTCGAGTCAGGTTTTTCCCCATGAAATAAAGGGGCACGTGTTTTGGAACTTTCAATTTGGCATTTTTTTTATTCTCGAACCAGTCAAATTTTTTTGACATTTCGATTTACCTTTCTGGAATCAGGCTAACATAAGTCGGGAACTGGGAGTCTGATACAAAAATTTACAAAGCTTTTGAGGGCTAGATTAGAGCAGTCAGAACTTTTCCATAGAATTTGTAGCTATTTGAATTTGTGTTTATCAAAGAAACATATTAAATAGCAGTATCTCCTTGTTATATTTGTAGATTTGTGGTAAAAAATATTACTCTTATTTCAGTTTGTTGATAAAAATGGAGCGACTTTTTTCGAAATTTTTCATTTTTGATTAATGATAAAATAAAAAACCAGTTTCACGTATGTTTAGAGAAAACATATCGAATCTATTGTGAAAAAAGTTTACGCATTTTTTCATTCATATTTTTATTAACAAGGCGGAATCATGATTATTTTTCAATACCATTGAAGAAGTTACTACCATGGAAATAAAAAGTTACAACTATTTCAATATTCTCATTGAATATAGAAAAGTTCAAATAGTATGTTATGGGAACTCCAAAACAATATGTTGAACAAACCAAAGCGACTGTAGAGGAAAGCGTTTAGAATAAAACTTTTTCAATTTATTATGCTATAATCAGAGCTAAAAAGTGGAAAAGTCATCTTTTCGTTTGAGGATTATTTGTAGTCCGGACAAATATTCCTGATTAATAGCTGAAACGGCCTGTTTTCGCAGTCCTATCTATATCCGAGGGAGAGCGCGTTGTAACGATCACGTTCATGTTTTCGGATTGCGGAGAGAGAGGAAAACAATTCTCCCCCCGTTTCCAATACGCAAACACCGCAAAGTTTATCGCCGCGTTCGCTACGATAGTGCATACTATCTGCACTGTAACGTGATTTTTCCCCGAAGGGTACGATCCGTCCCTTCTCGACTCACCTGACCCGCTAACCGGGCAAGTAGCCTGATGACGGGATTGGGCTGGGCGCCAGGTACGACAGTACCGCCGGTAATACCGACTTTTATTTCGTCCAACCCCGCCACCAGCAATAATCCGAACTACACAAAACAGGTGACCGAGGACGGTCCGGCTACTCAGCTCGAACTGAGATACCAAATGGTAGAGGGGCTGGTCCCGGGGAGAGAGTAACATTACAAACAAAGAAAATAATAGGCGAGGCGAAGTATTGAAATTTTGAACAATAAGATTTATTTAACAAAATGGTCCTTAGGTGGTACAGACACTCGCTGATACAAAGTTCAACCATAAGCCGCACAAACAATACTCGAAATTAGCCAAACTGAACCCGCGATCTACTTGGGCTTTTTTACCTACGCGACATTAACCACGTGCCGTCGGCATTTAGGCCACAGGCCTACGCAATATTCGCATTCGGACAGCTTAAATAAACGAAACCCTTGGCCCTTAACTTTCGCCAGCATCGTTACGGTATCACCGGCGTTTCGGCCACATGCCCATGCCATCCTCGAATTTTGGCAACTTAAATACCGGCCAAACTGGCCGTTACCATTAGGGAAACGTTAATAATGCGTCGTTGGCATTTAGGCAGCATGACGATGCGATGTTCAACTTTGGGCAACTGAGATAAACAAAATAACAAAATGTTAGAATTAAAGAAACGCGAATAATGCGTCAGTGGCATTTAGGCAGCATGACGATACGATATTCCACCTTGGGCAACTTAAGTAAATGAAGTAACTAACTGTTAGAATTAAAGAAACGTTAATAATGCGTCAGGGCGTTTAGGCAGCATGACGACGTTATAATTACTTTTAGGCCACCGAAATAAACAAAATAATAGAGAGGGTAATTAGCGAAATATAAAATTGGCGTCATTGGCGTTTAGGCAGCTCGACGACATAATAATTAACTTTAGGCAAACTAAATAACCGAAATAATGGGCGTTTGGGTTAGTGAAACCTTAAAATTGCGTCATTGGCGTTTAGGCAACAGGACGGCCTGATAATTAAGTTTAGGCACAATAGATAACCGAAATAATGGGCGTTTTAATTAGCGAAACCTTAAAATTGTGTCATTGGCATTTAGGCAACATGACAGCATGATAATTAAGTTTAGGCAGACTAAATAACCGAAGTAATGGGCGTTTTTAATTAGCGAAACCTTAAAATTGCGTCATTGGCATTTAGGCAACATGACAGCATGATAATTAAGTTTAGGCAGACTAAATAACCGAAGTAATGGGCGTTTTTAATTAGCGAAATCTTAAAATTGCGTCATTGGCGTTTAGGCAACCTGACAGCATGATAATTAAGTTTAGGCAGACTAAACAAATAGCAAAAATCCCCTCCCGGGGAAAAAAACCTGGACAAGTACATTGGTGGTCCTTCGTTTCCCTATGATATCACAAAAAGTCCAAAACCCCACTTAATTTTTTTTTTTCTTAATGTATACTAATTTTATTCATATCCCGGAGGGAAACCAACCATATAGATCACGAAATATCCCGCCAAAAAACCAGACTTCACAATAAATGTTACTTTGAATTTATTTCCACAGAACAAAACAAGAATCAAAACATTAAAAAATCAGCATTATCAAGATGAGAAAAATGCCACTTATAATTGGTGTGTAAGAAGTATCAAAAGTCTAAAAAAAAATGAAAAAAGATCGACATCTAAGTTACGTGCAGCAGTAAAATTTTTGATATCGGTACTAGGACAAGTATTTCTTTGGTGACTGAGAAGATATCAATATCGTACCGGCAACGTAGGGCATGCAGTTGGTGCATTGCTTCTAGGATCTCCTAAGTCGAGTAGCTACTTTTGTTTTGGCTATGGCCAAAACAAAAATGTTGCCAAATAGTATTTACTTATATGACCTAATGAAACAACATTGCCTGCGCCGTGGCTAAAACAACGAAAAACATTCAGAAACCAGTCGAAAACTCGACACACAAACGCAGGAACAGGAAGTTTCGCATAAGATCCCGTATTTTTGTAATGTTAAAAAAAGGCTTTAATTTATGTTCGTACATGATAGCACAGTTTTGTTTGATTGGTAATAATTTGATGAACGTTCACCACCGTACGTTGAGCGTATACGCACAAAGTACTTGTCCGGCCCATAACGTTTTATTAAAATTGCTCATTCAAGTAAAAATCAAATAAAAAGTTATGGACCGGACAAGTACTTTGTGCGTATACGCTCAACGTACGGTGGTGAACGTTCATCAAATTATTACCAATCAAACAAAACTGTGCTATCATGTACGAACATAAATTAAAGCCTTTTTTTAACATTACAAAAATACGGGATCTTATGCGAAACTTCCTGTTCCTGCGTTTGTGTGTCGAGTTTTCGACTGGTTTCTGAATGTTTTTCGTTGTTTTAGCCACGGCGCAGGCAATGTTGTTTCATTAGGTCATATAAGTAAATACTATTTGGCAACATTGGTCGCGCCATAGCCAAAACAAAAGTAGCTACTCGACTTAGGAGATCCTAGAAGCAATGCACCAACTGCATGCCCTACGTTGCCGGTACGTCCATATTGATATCTTCTCAGTCACCAAAGAAATACTTGTCCTAGTACCGATATCAAAAATTTTACTGCTGCACGTAACTTAGATGTCGATCTTTTTTCATTTTTTTTAGACTTTTGATACTTCTTACACACCAATTATAAGTGGCATTTTTCTCATCTTGATAATGCTGATTTTTTAATGTTTTGATTCTTGTTTTGTTCTGTGGAAATAAATTCAAAGTAACATTTATTGTGAAGTCTGGTTTTTTGGCCGGATATTTCGTGATCTATATGGTTGGTTTCCCTCCGGGATATGAATAAAATTAGTAAACATTAAGAAAAAAAAAAATTAAGTGGGGTTTTGGACTTTTTGTGATATCATAGGGAAACGAAGGACCACCAATGTACTTGTCCAGGTTTTTTTCCCCGGGAGGGGATTTTTGCTATTTGATATCACTTCTTTTTTCTATAGTATTTTCAAATTTCGTTTTATATAAACTCCAATAGAGCCTGTATATAACAAAAAAAAATTACAACGTGTTTGCATCATTACATGATCGATTTATTTCAATGTCAGGAATCAGCATTGCTCACACTACTAATTCGATATAAGAGAATGAGACAGATTTTCTACCATAAATTCCTTGTTATTGAGATTGTTTAAATATAGGAGCGTTTCGTTCCTGTGATAAGAAAAAAAGTTATAATGTTTTCAAAAGAGTTAACTACAGACTCGAAGTATTTTCGAGATGTTAGTAATTCGTTGATAGGTTATTATTCGATTATAGCTTGGCAGGAAGGTGTTATAGAAGAGACGTCAAGTACCAAATTTCCCCGAGGCGAAAATTCAGAAAATTAAATACTTTATCATTAGCTTTCAAGTTGTGTATTAGAATAAGGCATTCAGGGGCGAAAAGGCAGCGAGGATATTAGCAATTTCGGTCTAAGCTATAAATAGGTAATTATATTTAACTTTACTGTCAGGAGCCTCAGAATTATTATTCTTTCAAAGATGAAATGACGGAAGAATATGATGCATCATCCTTGACTTACAAATTGTTTTATAAAACATAGAAAACAATTAGATTGAAAAAGAATTCGGCCGAAGTACTTGACGAATGTTTTTTCACTTAATTTACATAATGTATCGGTCACGGTGACAACCTCGCCAAGTACTTCGGCCGAAATTCTTTTTCATCTAATTTTTTTTCGTTTGCAATCTTTTTTTGCTTCGGAACCTTATTGATACAGAGTTTTAATTTTCATTCTGGTTGGTAAAACAACTGCATTTTCGAACATGATTCTTTTCTCTATCAACATTCAACATTATTTGAAGATTTTATCACACGATAAAGCCTCCCATACTTGGCAACATCTATTTTAGTATAGCTCAATTTATTTTATAACTTTTTGCGAAACCCAACCTTAGCTTTTCGTGAGGATTAACTCATTTTGTTTTGTGTGATTTGAATTTATTTGATACATTTTTTGAGAGTGGTCACTTTTCTTACTTTTTGATAGGATTTGATTTTCTTAGGGATTTTTGCGAGAACAGGTTTTTGCAGTGTATGTATATTCGTGGAAAAATATGGGAACGGTGGTCAACAAATGTACTTGTCCAGGTTTTTTCCGCGAGGGGGTTTTTATGCGTGATATGATGCGTTTTTTCTCTTTCTTTTCAAACATCTCGCTTTATACAGATTAGAAAAAGGTTATATTGGGAAATTATCGCCTTTTCATTTCCAAACCCCGACCCCTTCTACTTCGAGTCAGGTTTTTTCCCCATGAAATAAAGGGGCACGTGTTTTGGAATTTTCAATTTGGCATTTTTTTTATTCTCGAGCCAGTCAAATTTTTTTGACATTTCGATTTACCTTTCTGGAATCAGGCTAACATAAGTCGGGAACTGGGAGTCTGATACAAAAATTTACAAAGCTTTTGAGAGCAAGATTAGAAGAGTCAGAACTTTTCCATAGAATTTGTAGCTATTTGAATTTGTGTTTATCAAATAAACATATTAAACAGCAGTATCTCCTTGTTATATTTGTAGATTTGTGGTAAAAAATATTACGCTTATTTCAGCTTGTTGATAAAAATGGGGCGATTTTTTTCGAAATTTTTCATTTTTGATTAATGATAAAATAAAAAACCAGTTTCACGTATGTTTAGAGAAAACATATCGAATCTATTGTGAAAAAAGTTCACGCATTTTTTCATTCTTGTTTTTATTAACAAGGTGGAATCATGATTATTTGTCAATACCATTGAAGAAGTTACTACCATGAAAATAAAAAGTTACAACTATTTCAATATTCTCATTGAATATAAAAAAGTTCAAATAGTTTGTTATGGGAACTCCAAAACAATATATTGAACAAAGCCGACAAACTCAGACCAGGATCGTACCCAAAAGAATGAAATGAATTTAGTTGTATTAGTCACATTAGCTTTGAGCAAATTTTGATACCATCAAAACCAGAGCGACTGCAGAGGAAAGCGTTTAGAATAAAACTTTTTCAATTTATTATGCTATAATCAGAGCTAAAAAGTGGAAATACTTAGCACACGTCTCCTCTTCACAAAATGATCAAAATTTGTAGATATCGGCTACATTCCAATGATACAAATTTTGATACTATCAGCAGACGAGCACCCGACGACTTTCTGAAACAACTTTTTAAATTTATTATGCCATAACTAAAGTGGAAAAGTGAAAAAACATAGTGCACTTTAAGCCCAACAAAGTTCAGAAAATTTGGATGTATCTATAGCGTTCCGAGGACAGAAATTTTAATCCCATCCAAAAATGAGCAGCCGAAGACTGTTTGTAATAAATTTTTCAATTCATAATGCCACAATCAAAGATAAAACGTGGAAATACTTGGCGCTTCACAAAATGTTAAAAGTTTGTAGGTATCGGCTACATTCCCATGATACAAATTTTGATGCAAATTTTGATATTTATAACAATAATGGCCGTGAAAGCCTCAAAACTAGAACTTACAGATATTTTAATATTATCTTTGAATTTCGAAAAGTTCAGAAAGTATGTTATGGATATTTTAAAACAATAAATTCAACAAAGCGGGCAAACTTAGATCAGTACTGTGCCCAAGAAAATGGATCGAGTTGAGTTGTACCAGTTGCATTATCTTCGTGCAAATTTTCGTACCATCACAACCAGAGCATCCGTAGAGCAAATCTTTTTGAAAATATTTTTCAATTCGTTATGCCACAATAGGAGCCAAAAAGTAGAAATACTGAGCACACATGTTGCTCCAGGAAATTTCCAAAGTTTGTAAGTATACGTTGCGTTCCAATGAAACAAATTTTTATACTTCCAGAAAAAAGGAACCAAAGACTTTCTGACAATTTTTTGAATTAATCATGCCACAACTCAAGCATACCGCACATCGGGCTCAATAAAGTTTATGAATTTTGCATATAGCCATTACTTTTCGAAGCCAAATTTTAATCCCATCCAAAAATGAGCAAGCGAATAATTTTCATAATAAAATTTTCAAGTCCTAATAATGCCACTATTCCAGCAAAAAAGTGGAAATATTGGGCACACTTGTTACTTCACAAGTATTTCAAAGTCTGTACGTATCTGTTGCAATTCAATGATACAAATTTTGATAATATCAGTAAAAACACATCAGAAGACTTCCTAAAACAATTTTTCAAAATTTATTATGCTACAACTAAAGTGAGGAAGTGAAAAAATATAGCTCAATAGAGCCGAATGAAATTCTGAAATTTTGCATATATTCATGGCGTTCCGAAGACAATAATTTTGATTCCATTGACAAATGAACAACCGCAGAATTTTCATAACAAAATTTTTAATTCTTAATGCCACAATCGGAGCCAAAAAGTGGAAATACTTGGTACATTTGTTGCTTTACAGAATTCCCAACGTCTGTAGGTATCCGTTGCAATCCAATGATACAAATTTTGATAATATCAGTAAAAAAATATCAGAAGACTTCCTGAAACAATTTTTCAAAATTCATTATACTACAACTAAATTAGGGAATTGAAAAAATGTAGCGCACATTGGGCCCAACAAAATTCTGAAATTTTGCATGTATGCATGGCATTCTGAAGGCAGCAATTCTTAATCCATCGACAAATGAGCAAAAGGGAAAATACTTGGCACATCTGTCGCTTTACAGAATTTTCAAAGGCTGTAGGTATCCATTGCAATTCAATTATACAAATTTTGATAATATCAGTTAAAGGACATCGGAAGACTTCCTGAAACAATTTTTCAAAATTCATAATGTTACAACTAAAGTGGTGAAGTGAAAAAATAGAGCGCATATTGAGCCATACAAAATTCTGAAATTTTGCATATATTCATGGCGTTCCGAAGACAATAATTTTGATCCCATTGACAAATGAGCAACCGAAGAATTTTCATAACAAAAGTTCAATTCATAATGCTAAAATCGGAGGCAAAAAGTAGAAATACTTGGTACATTTGTCGCTTCACACAATTTCCGAAGTTTGTAGGCATTCGTTGCAATCTAAAGATATAAATTTTAATAATGTCAGAAAAAACACATCGGAAGACTTTCTGAAACAATTTTTTAAAATTCATTATGCTACAATTAAAGCGGGGATGTGAAAAAATATAGAGCATATTGAGCCAAACAAAATTCTGAAATTTTGCATATATCCACGGTATTCCGAAGACAATATTTTTGATCCCATTGACAAATGAGCAACCGAAGAATTTTCATAACAAAATGTTCAATTCATAATGCTACGATCGGAGCCAAAAAGTGGAAATACTTGGTACATTTGTCGCTTCACAGAATTTCCAGAGTCTATAGGCATTCGTTGCAATCCAAAGATACAAATTTTGATAGGATATGGAGTATATACCGCCATAGTCTTTTGACATAAACATATATTATACGAGCCATTTTGACATAAAGATATATCATTACTTACTACGGTTATCATCCAGATGCATCCATATATATCCAAATGCAGGTTGACAGTGTATTTGTCTATTAATACATCAAACGCGAGATGATTCTACACCATATTTTGGATAGAAAAACGACGTCGAAAATCTTTTGGAATGGACCAACAATTATCATGCAAGGAACATTTTATGATGTACAAATCTTATTATGGCCAGCGAGGAACATTTTATAATAAAGAGGAAAGGGACCAATAAAATAAATTGTCAACGGTGTACAGTTAAAAAAAAATATTTATTAAACACTGCTCAAAACTCGGCATGATAATAACAAACTTTGCCATATACATTTTTTTGACACTCATTATTAGTTTTATAGAGTTCCTTTTCCAAATTTACATCGATTCACACCAATCATGATTAACAGTTCAACGTACACTATTTCATATTTATCAAAGAAACGAAAAGAACGATTTCTCAAGAAATCTTATACGAGGAACATTTAATCGCGAAAGAGAAATTCCGTCGAAGAGTTAAGTTAGGAAAATAAAAACTGCAGGGTTAACAATAATAAAAGAATGTATATTCATTTCAGCACTGTTCGAAAGTTGATTAAAAGCACTTCACTATTTTCACACCATCACTTCCTTATTATTGCTGTAACCAAGAGTCGATTGAACCTAACCTCGATATTTATAACCTCACAAATGTTCGTGAAAAAAGATTAATATTTTCAATACTGTTTAAGCCACGAGATTCTAATTAGTCGCGATCGAAAGGGGAGAAAAAATAAAAAATACGTGAATTTGAATGAAACTCTAAATTGCTGTCATTGAATTTATATTAAAGAAATCATTTTTGGATCGTACGCGTACGATCCAAAATTATTTCGCGATTTGTGAATAAATTTATTTATAGATCGTGAAATAATTTTTTTCCCCGAATTTATCCACAACACGTCCCGCATAAGAACTTCTCACTTCGAAAACTCCGTTCAGACTTTCCGCGGTATGGGTACTTCGAACTATTTATTTATTCACAGATCGCGAAATAATGTTTTTCCCGAATTTATCCACAAACACGTCTCGCGTATAAGCACTCATTCCCACTTCGAAAACTCCGTTTAGACTTTGCGTGGTATAGGTAGAGAAAGATGAAATGGAATGGCCAATCACAAGCTCGGAAGGCGTCAAGAGGCCTTTCATTGTGTCGTATACAGACATGCCAATACTTCGATGTCAGCATAATCTTGAGCCTGTGCAAAGTTTTTTCTCAGCAAATACGGCATTAATCGTGCTGATTTAAGGCTCAATCGAAGTATTTTTTCGTAATAAATCTCCAGTTCAATTTTCAAATCATCATATGCCTTCTGAGCTTCGTAATTAAAGAAAATGGATTTCAGTTTTTACTCCCACCACGGTGAATCGTTTTATTCAGAGATAATAACACTCGATCTGTCAAACTTTCCGCGGTTCGGTATATATATAAATCGCAAAAAACTTTAAAAAAGTAAAAAAAGAACGCCAAGTATTAAAAGACGCGACCTTAGTTATAAAATAACCATTCAATATTTTTTCTGTTATTATATTACAATTTTTACACCTCGAAAAAACCAAACAAAAAATGTTTATACTTAATTTCCAAAAAAATAAGTAAATATCAACATCCATTTCTCTTCCGTAATACTGAAAAGGGTACTTCACCCCAAAAACAATGAACAAACATACTAGAAAAATTTTGGCATTCATTATCGAATAAAAACCTATTTACATGTTTTATTTTGTTTTTGTCTTGATATGTGATGAGTACATAGAAAAAAGATCTAGTTGTAAATTGTTGGCGATGATTGAAAAAAAATGAAATCATTTCAACGTAGCCAAGAATGGTGAATGAATTACGAGTTTCGGAATGGAATCATGTACATCTTGAAGATTGACCTGCTAGAGGTTTTTGTCACCTCAAGGGCTTCAAAAAAAATTCTGCGGATATAAAGAAAATGTTATTCTGCTTTTAAGCTCGCTAAGCACTAAGAATGTACAACACAATTCCACAGAGAATAATACAAAAAACAATTACATATAAATGCGCAAATACGTGTACAAATGCACGTGTTGTATTTACACGTATGTACCGCACTAATTCACTGCAAATACTACACACAAACTTGGCGTGCATGGTTTTCAAATTACAGCTCGGCGAAGGAACGCTCCATCCATCTGTATATTGAGCGAATTCAAATCACTGTAAAAACCAAGTGTGTTATTCAAACACACATTGAGTGTCTTCTGTGCTTAACGCCATAAGCAAACTATAGATTCGTTGTAGCCGATTTCTACATGTTTTAAAGTGTGTTGAAAATTCTACAGTTTGCTTATGGCATAAAGTCCACCCATGAATTCATTTACTCGCCTATTTATTTCTTCGTTCATCCTAACCATCTATTCATGTAGCCTATCTAATCGCCTGTCCGTGCGTTCAAAAAATGAGTATACGGTAGAACGGATAGATGGGTTCAAAATTAAGACGTATAAGCGGTTCAAGTTCCGTGTGTATATCTTATTCCGTCATCCCATCCATTCATTTTTTTCTATCCGTCTGACGATTCGATCCATTATTTTATTCACTGAACTCAATCAATCATCGATCAATGAATCGATTCTATTTAGCCGGTGGGCCAGTCCATTCATAAATGCATCCCGTTCATCGATCCATTTATCTTATTTTGCCATTTCTTTTATTTGTACAATCCAACTCTCCATTCATCACATCCATTCATCATTTCATCGATTCAATTATTCGATTCGTTCATCGATATATACTATTCAACTATGTACTGTTCACCCATTTCATTCATCCATCTTTACAGTTCATCTCATTTTATTATCCATTCGTCCTTTTCATCCATTTTCATTCCTAATCTGTACAACCTAGTCATGTATTTCGTTGATCAAATCATTAATCGGTACTCTCCCGTTCTATCCACGGATCGGATTTCTTTCACTATTGATAGAAGAACTGGTTGAATATTGATTTGGATAGCATATTTAATCAACTGTGTCTTCTCGAGCTGTAATTTGAAAACCATGCACGCCAAGTTTGTGTGTAGTATTTGCAGTGAATTAGTGCGGTACATACGTGTAAATACAACACGTGCATTTGTACACGTATTTACGCATTTATATGTAATTGTTTTTTGTATTATTCTCTGTGGAATTATGTTGTACATTCTTAGTGCTTAGCGAGCTTAAAAGCAGAATAACATTTTCTTTATATCCGCAGAATTTTTTTTGAAGCCCTTGAGGTGACAAAAACCTCTAGCAGGTCAATCTTCAAGATGTACATGATTCCATTCCGAAACTCGTAATTCATTCACCATTCTTGGCTACGTTGAAATGATTTCATTTTTTTTCAATCATCGCCAACAATTTACAACTAGATCTTTTTTCTATGTACTCATCACATATCAAGACAAAAACAAAATAAAACATGTAAATAGGTTTTTATTCGATAATGAATGCCAAAATTTTTCTAGTATGTTTGTTCATTGTTTTTGGGGTGAAGTACCCTTTTCAGTATTACGGAAGAGAAATGGATGTTGATATTTACTTATTTTTTTGGAAATTAAGTATAAACATTTTTTGTTTGGTTTTTTCGAGGTGTAAAAATTGTAATATAATAACAGAAAAAATATTGAATGGTTATTTTATAACTAAGGTCGCGTCTTTTAATACTTGGCGTTCTTTTTTTACTTTTTTAAAGTTTTTTGCGATTGATTTCACTTCTTTTTGAAAAACGGCCATACTCACCAACTGTCCTATAGAGGTAAAAAAAATTCTCATTCAGAAACAATGATTAATCAGATTTTTTTTGACATAAGTTGAGTAACTTCCTTCATATGTCAAAAAACAATCGCACAGCTAAACAGTAATTTCTTCCATCACTGACGCACAAACACTGCTAAATGAGTATTATACGAGGAAAACAAGTTTTAATAATGAAATGGAAAGAAAATGATAGTTATAAAGAAAATCAATTTTTTTGCAATGTAATATCCGGATGTAAGGTGGTCATTTGACAACTAAGGTTACAATTTTTTAATATTTGACGTACATTTTTAATACCTTTCCAAAGTATTACATACAACAATTTTTCAAATTCTAAGCGTAAAATGTTTTTCTCCACAGTGTCAACCCCCTTCGATATTACTCTTGAATTTTTATCAAAAACTACTTCCATTTTCATCAAAAACTTTGATGATGGGGAAATCGTTCGTTGTATTTTTTATAATTGAACTGTGGATTTTTTTTACTATTAATCATGCACTAATCTCTGAAAAATCATACAAACCGAATGGATAAGTGGGTCAAATTTTTCGTTTTGACAGATGCTTTCATTGAAAAATATGTTAACAATTGTTTAAAGATTACGTAAATCAATTTTTAAATTACAAGCAAAAAATGTTTTTTACCGCAGCGATAGTCCCTTTTAATTTTGCTGTTAAATTTTCATAGGAAACTATTATTCATTCAATGGATTTGAAGACTAGTATAATCGTGGGGAAATATTAGTCTAATCAACAACAAAAATGTTTATTAAAATTAACAATTCGAAAAATAGAACTAGCTATTTTCTCATGTTTGTACTTCGCTTAAAATTTATTAATTGAATTATGCTTCCGTACAAACATTGAAGAAACAAATTAATTAGTACAAGCGCTATGAAAAAAGGTTATTTTATCTTAGGATAAAAAAAGGTAGGTGATGTAAACTTCGAATAATTTTTCACATAGTTTTAAACAAAGTACATTTCAGAACAAAAATGTTAACCTCCAAGACGATTCGTTTTGTTCGAGTTTTCAAGGAGCTATAGATAATAGATTGTAAAAAAAATCGATATTTTAATTATAATAATAATATACAACGAATGATTTCCCTACGATCACACTTAAAATATGCTTAAAATTTCTCAAAAAAATAATAGTTTTTTTTATAAAAAAAATAACAGAAACCAAAATACTAAACTAACTAAAATAACAGAAATAACAATAATGAGAAAGAGAGCGAGCGCGCTACGAGCGAGAGAGAGGGGACGAAGATTCGCGCGCTGTCTCTCTCACTCAGCGGCGCGCGATAAAAGGGGGTATAAGCCTCGTTCAGCGGGACTGGGTGACGGAAAGCAGAGAAATGTAGATTCTTATCAAAAGGACATGTGTCTCACCTATTCAAGCGTGACTTACGCCCGTTTGTCTCCAGGAAGACAGATTATCCCGAAACATTCGATTTTAATTCATTAAATTATCATATCTCAAGATTGGCTAAACGGATCTACTTACAACAAAGACCAATAGAAAGAGAAAAATCGAAAAAAATTCGTCACAAATATTCAGATTTTTTACTCAAACGGTTCGTCCGTGAGAGCGATTTAAAAACGCTATGACGTCATAAAACCGGCATATTCGTGTATATAAAAGTGCGGCAGGGCTCGCGCAGACTTTTTCTTTTAATACTTGGCGTTGAGCCGCTACCGCGTCTCTTGATTTGAATTAAAAAAATGATAATTCAGGGTACAGAAAGGGAGGACAAAACAATAAGGTTGTGTCAAAAACTAAAAGCGACAGTTGATGGAAAATCTAAAGACAGGACACAATTTTTTCGGAATCACTATACTTGCACTGAAACTTCACTCATATTCAAATTAAGGCATCTTCTCACTTTAAACGCCTCAAAAATAGGCTGTTTTTGCGATTTTTTTTCGAGGATTTTTGCTTAAAATTATGGGATAAAACGGATCCTATGTAATAAACACATCTTTCAAGTACATGAAAAAATTTTTATTTTATTTTTTTAAACAATTATTATAATACATCAGTAGCATTGAAAAACCCGTGTAAAAATGTTATGGTCGTGGCTTGTTGATGGTATCTCCGAGACGGGTCGTCTGAAACAAAAAAATAAAACTGTTTTAGATTCAGTATGTCAGTGGCTATAGCGCATATCATCAGATTTTTGATATTCGCGAAAATAACAAAATGGCGCACGTTTTTCGAAAAAGTAAAAAAAAACCACGATTTTTTTGCAGTTTTTTGTAAAAAAAAAATTCTTAAAATCAAAATTTAAAAAATCTGATGATATGCGCTATAGCCATAACTATGAAGCATATGTCATTCAAATTTCATGACAATCGGCCGGATAGTTTCCGAAATTTCATCAACAAAGCACCGAAAAACCTTGTTTTGAGATAACTGCGTTTAAAGTTTTGGTTGCAGAAAAATCATGAAAAAACCTTACCTCGGGTTAATCAGCGATGCCTGCTCCATACAATGGACCTTCCGATTCTTCGTAGAAGGTGTGTTCGTCCAAAGTAGCTTCCCTTCGTCTCGACCTAGTCTCTTTTGAAGCGTTAGAGCTGCGGCGGTTCCCTACGCGTACGCGATCACTGTCGCGTTTCTCGGCGTATTGAACGGCGATAGGGCCTAGTTTGACACCCATCACCTCCAAAATTTTTAAAACAGGTTGTAGCCCTTCGTTATAAATGCATGCCGCTGTTTGGCAAGCAATTTCCACGGTTTTTCTTGATGATGTTTCTTGAAACATCTTTGTTACAAACTTTACACTTCACATATTGTTGTAATGTAGAAAAAACAAGAAAAAACTGAATAATACTATATCCAGCCGTTGGATCGATGTGTACATCGAAACTTGTATCGTCCGATTTTTTTAATTTTGCTGCACTCGCACTAGCATGACTCGTATCTGCTTCAGACTGGTGTGGAAGCACTCCACGAAATTTTCTTTTTTTAGATTTCGAACTTGGACGTCGCCACGTGGCACTTTGTTGCGAAGTCTTTTTATCCATTATAACAATCCTGAGCGCAGAGATGTTGCCGTTACGAAGTTTCAAATTAGACTGATGAAATAACAGTTTAGCATCGTTGCCGAGTGATTTTCTTTTGAAAAATGCACGTGTTAAGGTCTTATTACATGAGTATAGACCCGAAAACAGAATATACCTAAGCAAGGGGTACTACATTAACAAAAGAACACGGCTATTCAATTGTATAGAGTCAGATATACAGGGACCGTCCGAGCGGCGTGAAAGGGATCGCCGGGTACTCTCAGGTAGTCACCTAACGGTCGCCAAAAAATGTAGTTAGACTCGTCCGATCTTTATGAAATTTCGAGATGACATTTTTGAAGATATGTACTTTCAAAATTTAAAAAAAAAAAAAAATCGATTTTTTTAAATTTCCAAAGTGAGAAGACGCCTTAATATAACTTAAACAGAGTTAATAATAAAATTTAAATTCAAGACGAAAATTTAAAAAATTATGTTTCCCTCACATTTTATCGCATATTACTACAAAATACGCGCGCTGACTGTCTCGCAGGGGAGCAGCCATCTCAAGTATCTACGAAGATGATTGACTGGCATTCAGCGAGATTACACAGCGGTGACAAAACGTGTCCAAAATTATACTGATCGACATATAAATGTCATCCTTATATTTGTAGAAAAATTTATACAAAAACTTCATTTTTTTTTTTAGTAAAAAATAAAGAATAATACAGTGTTAGAGCGCGCGATACAGAAAACATACGATATTTTCATTCATTATTTATTGAAAACAAATGAGAAAGAGATAAAACGCGCGCGGCTTTGCGCTCTATTTTTTTTTTTTTTACTCTTACTCATTGTCAATGACACGCGATATCATATATTATATATTAATATTTTAATTATTACATGTGGTTATATTATTACATGTGGTTTATTTATCATGTGTATACATATCAAGAGACGCGGTAGCGACTCGATAGTTAGTGCGTACAGGAAGTACAGGAAGAAATGCTACGCGTATTATTTAATTCATGTAATTTAAACCAATTTTAAACAACTGAAAAAAGTGAAAAACGACCATGTTCAAAAATGTATACAAGGTCCGAAAAAAATCGTAAAAGTATTTAAATAACCCAGAATGAAGCTGTATATGCCCTCTTGAAAACCTTGTTTGCAAAATTGGAATATCTACTTTTTTGGCAGAGCAATCGAATTATTAGTGCGGCTCCAAATTTTACGATTTCGGCCGGCATATATATATATATATATATAATATATATATATATATATATATATATAGAGCGCGCGAAACAGCGGGAAAGAGAAAGCATGCTATACAAGCGAGAGAGAGGGGACGAGGTTTATCGCGCCGTCTCTCTCACTCAGCGGCGCGCAAGGAGAGAGGGTAGCCTCGTTCAGTGGGCAGCGTGACGGACAGTAGAGAAATGTAGATTATCGTTAAAAGGGCGTATGTCCCGCCCATTCGAGCGCGACTTATACCTGTCTGATCCTAAGAATCCAAAGAAAAGCACAGTATCCCGGAATGTTCGATTTTATGTCGCTAAATCATCATATCCCAAGATTGGCTGGACGGATTTACTTGCAACAAAGAGCAATAGAAAGAGAAAAATCGAAAAAAAATCGTCACCAATATTCAGATTTTTTGATCAAACGGTTCGTACGTCAGAACGGTTTGAAAACGCCGTGACGTCATAAAACCGGCATATTCGCGTATATAAGAGTGCGGTAGGCCTCGCGCTGGCTTTTTCTTTTAATACTTGGCGTCGAGCCGCTACCGCGTCTCTTGATATAGCGACGAGGTGGAGCTAGTTCATGTGATGTCGGTCTGCGACAGCGCCGTGAAGTTAGCCGCGAGGACATGAGGTCTTTGATAGTGTTATATATATATGGGTGTCGTCAGAATCAACCAATCAGAAACTCGAGAGACACTTTCAGCCGGCTTTGGTGTTGTATACAGACACGTCTGATTCTTGAATGTGTAGGTGACTTTTGCGTGATTTTGAGCCCGTGCAAAGTTTTTTCTCAGCATTTACGTCACCGATCGTGCAAAATTTGGGCTCATTCGAAAGATAATTTCTTAATGAATCTCCAGTTCAATTTTCAAGGCCTCAAACGACTCGTGAGCTTCGAAAACGAACAAAATGATTTGCCAATTTTACCCCCACCACCGCGAAAAGTTTTGTTTCGAGAAAGTATAGTCTCGGCGAGCCTCGGGCCAGCAGACGACAGAGCTGTCAATGTACTTGTCCCGAGACTCTACCGAGTCTCTTGATAACCGAAGTAATGGGCATTTTTAATTAGCGAAACCTTAAAATTGCGTCATTGGCATTTGGGCAACCTGACAGCATAATAATTAAGTTTAGGCAGACTAAATAACCGAAGTAATGGGCGTTTTTAATTAGCGAAACCTTAAAATTGCGTCATTGGCGTTAAGGCAATATGACAGCATGATAATTAAGTTTAGGCAAACTAAATAACCGAAATAATGGGCATTTTAATTAGGAAACCTTAAAATTGCGTCATTGGCGTTTAGGCAGCACGACGGCATGATAATTAAGTTTAGGCAAACTAAATAACCGGAATAATGGGCATTTTTAATTAGGAAACCTTAAAATTGCGTCATTGGCGTTTAGGCAGCATGACGGCCTGATAATTAAGTTTAGGCAAACTAAATAACCGAAATGACGGGCATTTTGATTAGCGAAGCCTGAAATTTGCGTCAATAGCGTTTAGGCAGCATGCTACACGTTCCCAGTCAAGGTACGAAACGATAGCACACAACCAGGGACCCATACTGTACGCAAAATTGCAAAGAAAAATAATTTAAGGAAATAACTCTAGTACAAGAATGAATTCGATGCTAACAAAGGCGAAAACAAATCGGTGAATTGAGCCGCAAAAGACGCGAACAAAGAGAGTGAACTGGAGCAAGAAAAAAAAACGTAAACACGCGCGAATATTCTAACGGCCTTGAGCGCGCGGTGAGAGAGACTACGGCGAGGTAATTCTCAGCGTACTAGGATTTCATCATCCTTTCCCCAAAAATCCAATCGACGTAATATTCGTCGCTCGATATTTTAATTAACTCTACTAAATTACAGCTCAACAAATCAAATAATAATTAATATGAGGAAGTCGGACCGAACGCGAACTCCCTCGCCTCACCGCAACATTTCGCCATAATAATTTTAAACAGAGGTGAACGCGAGACTATCGCAAAAGATCACCTCTTTTCCAAACGCAATAAACAAAATCTTAAATAATTAACGTAATTTACTCCATATAAATAAATATTGCAGTGAAGCGAGAGACAAGTGAAGAATAAAGAGGAACGGGCTCACCGAGAAACTCTCCAAGTCAGCCACGTGGTGTGAACAGGTATTCCAAGAGAGCACTTACATTTTACGACTCACCGGAAGGACGATCGATCGAAGACTGATTTATCCCTCGCCTCGTTCGAAGGCGAGAGTTCCCCAATTCTCTCTTCTCCCACCGCTAATTACCCCTCAAGAAGGTCCGCGCTCCCGTGTACTCGCGCTAGACTATGCTCTATCTCCCTTCCTCTCGTGGTTTACACGGTATATCAGGGCTTCGTTCTTAATGAGGAGCTCGTACCCCCCACCACGCAGCTACGAACGAGAACTCGACGCTGCCCAGTGGTGGCCCAAGCAAATTTCGTTTCCCCGTGCTTGAAACTCGTGACTAGAAATTGAAGGTCGCTTCCTGGTTGCCTTCGTCTAGGGAATTCGGCGGACATCTCCGGACAAAAGGGAGGCCTCCCTCATGAACCGAGGCGTCCCATCGGTTCACGGTGGGCCCACACTTAAACCACCAGGTAATGCAACACTTCTGTTGCGGAGACGAACCCAAACCCCAGTAGACGAGGCGCCGTGATTAGCGGTCCATGGCCACCAGGAAGATGACGACGGGTGTTGCAACTCTCGGTTGCCACAGCGAAAAACCGACGGGCGGCTATCAAAATTTTGGCCTTTTTCCAGCGAAGGTGTCAGTCACCCACTCAATAGGTTCCGATGAACGAACCTAAAGCGACGTTGTTTCGAGTTACGAGCACGGTACTCAATTCTTAATGTAATTGGTTCGGCGATTATTGTACACGAGCGCACTTCCCCCCTCCCGAGAAAACACGGTGAGCAGAACTGATGCGAACGTACTTTAGTCACAGTTAACGCGAATGAGCCCATTTACTGTTTAACTCAAAGAAATAACAAAACAATTAATTTTTATGATTAAAGAAAATTCCGACCCCAGTCTCTCACACCTAGGTAAGCTCAGGCGAGCGATGTTTCAGGTACCCTTCGTGGGTCAAGGCCACGTTAAAGGTACGCCGTGTTCGTCGGTGCTCGTAGTTTCCAAATAACGGCGATCTTAACATAATATTAACAAACCTATATCACGTATGGTACTTAATTACTAAATTCCTTAGCCTAAGATGAGTCCTCGATCTTCCACGCCCCGGCGAGTCGACGTGCGGCGGCCAAGAAGGGCCGTAAATCCGGTCCACTGGTCGACACGGATTCGTACGAGTGGCGGAACTCCAAATGTCACGTCACAGCACATACTTTCGCTTTTTCGTTCAGAGCATTTTTACGATCTTCCGTGAACACATGACTAAGTTTTCGTGGACGATAATGACTCCTCTTATATTTTCGTGGTCGATAATCATTCGAACCTCTGTCACCACACGCGTTCACGTTTTCCTCGATATGAAGAATTTCTTGTTTACTCGCCATATTATTAAATTGTTTCACAGTGCTGTCATCACACACGTTCACGTTTTCCTCAATGCAAAGGATCTCTTGTTGACCTGCCATTTTTATCGAAGACGGAGAGGAATAAAATGTGGCTCGCGGAAGGCGCGTCGACAGCTATACACATCACACGACGTGTATAGCTGTCTGCTATGAACTGTTTTGAAATTAGTGGGAATATCTTCACCCTCAGCCACCTCTGCAAGATTTCCAATTTTATCTTGGGAAAGCGTTTTTTCTCATTCAAAGAATATAAGCAGCAAAAAAATGGGTCAACTAGGAGTCTAGAAGACCATCATGTTGATCCATATCCTGACCAAACACGTTTATTCTTCCACAAGTCTGCAGAGAGTTCAAAGTTTCTTTTGTTTGCATCACCATGTGCACACACTTGGGCCTTACAACGGCGACTCGGGAAATGCATTCTTAAGAGGAAGCAATAAATCTTCAACTTTATAATATTTGAGTGTCTCAAGAAGTCCTCCAACGTGTTTTTCTAGACTGTCCCACCAGAAAATCCTTGTCGATAATGTCTTTTCTCTAATCTCATAGTCAAAACCGTCTAAGGTCTCGCTTGTCCCCGAGTTTTCAAATCTTTCCTCTCTCTCTCTAGCTCTCTCTCTCTCCCGCCCCCCCTCTCTCTCTCTCCCCCCCAGGGAAAAATATTTTATTTAGGATATCGCGAAAAAAGGAGGTTTTATCCGAAGGACCGACAAAATTATCACATTTTCAGTCGAGTTGTCTTGTGTCCCACATCTCTATCCTCTTTTTGCTGCTTTTGTAATATGGCTTTTGCGGAGACAGAAAAATATTTGCGTGAGCAAGTCGCGTTGATTAATTCGATAGAAGAATATATAGTGTGGGAAAAGAAGTGTAATGAGTTAATTGATGAGATAAAAGCGGAATCTCGAGTTAAGCGTTGTAACGTTGTACAAAAATTTATACTTACTTCGTTTCGTGGTGAAGACCACTACATCACTCGTCTTCCTCAAAATTGAGCGACAAATATTAATATCCCGGACTTGGTATTATTTGTCCTACGTGTCAGGCTAAACTAGCTCTCGGAATTGTATCTCTCGGCTGTATGAAATTCTTGTCTCAGCTAAACTCAGTCCCAAAGAGTATTTGTTATCCTGCGCACTCCGTTGATCTCCCGAACGCCAACTGGAAGATATCGAGGAAAAATGAGTCGCCGCTCACAGCCGGAAGAAACGAGGAATCCAACCACAATTTCGTTTCGCCACAACAAGACCTCAAAAGTTAACAACTCTTAGTCCCTTTCCCAGAAAATCGTGAATCTTTGCGTATCAATTTCCCGCCCCGCTTCAAGAAATTTCCCCCTTCGGTCAAGCCCTCTCTATTTCGATGGACCATATTTTGAGAAAAGCAAAGTCATTCACCGGTGGTAAGAGAAATATTCTCTTACCAAAGAAGAAAAACATCGCAGTCCTGGAGCCAAGTCGTGAGGACCTAACCTAAAACCGTTATCGCTATCTCGAGACCGGACAAATAATCCATGGGTCTCGCGAGAAAAATACGGTCCCACGGCGTCGAGGTTCCTGATCTTCACGAGTTAACCATCGTCGATTCCTTAACAACTTGTCCAAACGACGGAGAATATCCTTGGAGTCCTATTGAAACACCGCGTCGACACTCACGCACAAGGTCAACAAGGAACTTTGAAAACACTTCGAGTCCGCGCGCAAGTTCGAGTCAACGACACGGCGACGCGCTAGATCAGCACGAACGAGCAACAACGCCCCCTTCGCTTACTACGAGTCGAACGCCAAACTCGAAACAAAGACCCCTTTTCCTCTCCCTACTCCCTTTACCGACGAACGAGTCCACATTTGAAACAACCAGGCATGTGATTGGGTAGCGGGTTCATGCGCGTGAGGAGAATTTCCCCCACCATAGCGACACCCGCAAGGAAAGCGCGAGAGGGCGAACCCTGGACAATCTCCATCACGACTCGGCGTGGGTACCGTGGCTCTAATACCTTGGCGAAAAAAAAGGATAATAATCGAGCGAAAAATTGCGAAAACCCGACCCGGTGAGACAAGGACCTGTTTGCGATTTCTGGACCATCCTTTCGAGCTAAAAATTTCGACCGACGAAAAACAAAGTAAGTCGTTTTTCGTTCCTTCTGTTCGCGACACGTGGAAGCTGTCATCGGCCATAGCAGCCATTACACGCTGTACGACGAGTGACCTTGAAAAATTTTCGATCTGTACTTTGTTAAATTTTTAGCCCTTTTGGCCCCTTATCGCGGTTCCCGTTTATTGTTACTTAAGTGCCGCGACTAATTAAGTGCGCGACGAGTGCTGTGGTGTTAAATTAAGGCCGTTATTTAGTGATTAAAAGAAACGTTCTTTTCCCCCTCCCTTTCGGTAATAGAGTCAAGTTCCGTCGTTCGGCCGCACGTAGGCCGAGACGAACGACACATTTTCACGATCTTTTCGATTAAATTTTCTTTCTATTCGGTAACGCTCGCTCTCAATAACGCAATCGGAAAATTTGTAAAATCGATTGCTGTCAAAGTATTGAGAGAGCGAAGTGCGTATTAGCGGGCCTTTATATTTTTTTAATATTTTTTTTGAGCGCCATTGTTCGTCGGCGTGTGGCCACGTACGACCACACGGCCGAACATTAGCGTTTCGGTTTTTTTTCCTTTTGCGGTGCCGTTACGGCGTACAAATTTAATTTAATAATTAGTGCGAATGTAGTTAGTTTTTTTTCTTTTGCGTAAACCAATATTTTTGGCGTCCGATCCGAATAACTTTTGAGACGCCATAAAGTCATTTGATTATTTAGTAGTGCGATATTTCTCGTTGATTCTAAAAGCTATTTATTTCTTTTTTTTTCTTTCCATACGAGACATATTTTTGCGCAAGTTATAGACAGAATTGAGTCCCGATTTCATTGTTTGTTTTCCCCCGTCGGACAACGCTGTTCGAGTGCTCACGGGTATAAAAATAAGACTCCTGAGCTATCAGGGATCCTCTGTCCTTGAGATAGTATTTCTTTTTATTGTATTATTTATTCATGCTCAGAGCTAGTCCCCTATTATAATTATTTTTGTAAACTAGAGTTAAGCCCATCCTTGTCATAAAAAGGAGAATGAGAAGTATTTATTTTGTTAATTTTTTTTGTGTTAAAATTAACTGGCGCCCAATTAACCAGAGTATTTTTTTTGTGCCATAAATAAATTGTTTTTGTGATCTCGATTCTCCCATCAATTTCGTGTTTCTCTTTCTTTATTTAAATTTATTTTTCCCCCATTTATTTTTCTCCTTCCCTTTGCGATTTTGTGGCAGAAATACGTCATAACGTATACGATTAAGACTCGGATTTCACCAATATGTAGCAGCACAAATTTTGCGTACAACAAATTTTGACATACAACAAGTCAACGTTTCATACACGTTAGTGCGGGCAGTGATAATGGATTGATCTAGCGGGAGACGGAGAGTGCTTTCAAGAATCGCGTGTCAACTGGTGCAGTTATCAATCGGTCTCACATTGATCCCCGGCTATTCTTCATGGATGCGCGTGAATTAGTGATTGAAAAAGTGCGGGACTCTATTGAGCAGTATGATTGTGTCAAAGTGAATACGGCATTCAATGGTGAATTCACAGCGGGGGGAAAACACGCGTATAAAAGTATTAACGCTCTAAATGTGGAACTTTTTCGAACATCGGACCTGAGTGTGTGGTATGAGCAGCGAATTGTTGAGCCTACACTAGCACTGCTTGAGGAATTTCAAGAACGAGACAGTGGGTGGTCATTAATGCGGATATTAAATGTAATAGTAAATATTAACAAATACAAACCCTTAAGTGCAGGGTGTTATATTAAACTGCCGAGGGATATACAGATGAAGAAAGCCGTAGTTAATGTGAAATCACGAGACAGCGCTTGTTTTGCATGGACGGTAATGGCTGTTCTCTATCCAGCAGAGGCGCACAGTTATCGCGTTTCTTCGTATCCTCACTATTCCACCGTACTCAACTTCACAGACATTAGCTTCCCCGTCGCACTTAACAAAGTGAAAAAATTCGAAGTGTTGAACAATATTTCGATAAATGTGTATGGAATGAAGAAGGATCGTGTGGTGCAAATTCACGTTGCTCAAAACAAGAAGGATAAACATGTCAACTTGTTGAATGTGGAAAATGGTCGCGAGGGTAAAATCGGATACTCTGTGTGGATCAAAAATCTTTCTCGTCTGGTGCGCACAAGTTTGAGTAAAAAAAATTCGAAGAAATATATCTGTGATCGGTAAGTATGAAAAAAAATGAACTTTCGACATATATCTTGAACATATATATACATTTTTTTCAATTTACAGATGCTTACACTACTTCCCGACGAAAGAAAAATTGCAATTACATGAGGTTGATTGTGGTGAGATGATCGACTGTGCAGTCCGATTACCGAGCGGTAAGGACAAGTGGTTGAGCTTCACCAACTCGCAGCAGAAAGAGCGTCTTCCTTTCGTCGTTTACGCAGATCTGGAATGTATTTTGAAAAAAAACCAGCGCTGAAGAGAAGGATAAGAATATGCATCAACATCATCGCGCGTTTAGTGTTAGCTATTATGTGGTTGCTCCGATGATAAATCACTATGTGAATATCATGAATATCGCGGAAACGATTGTATAGCATGGTTTGTCAATCAGTTAAAATAATTAGCTTTGCGGGTAGAGAAAATCTTATCAACTAATGTCGCCATGAAAGAGCTCACACCTGGAGAGTGGAAGCGATTCAGGGAGGATAAGTAGTATCACATTTGTGAGAAAATATTTTTAAAAGAGGATCAGCGTGTGCACGATCATTGTCATCTAACAGGACAATTCAGAGGGCCGGCCTATTCGGACTGCAATTTAATTTATCAACACGCGTTTTTCTTTCCAATTGTGTTTCATAATTTGTCGGGTTATGATGCTCTTTTCATTATTGAGGAAGTAGCTACTGCATTCAAGGGGAAAATGGTAAGTTCTACCGTTAACAAAAGAAAAATATAATACGTTCACAAAGACAGTTCAGACTTCTAAGGACTCGAGAAAAAATATTAAGCTGCGATTCATTGACTCATTCAAATTTCTCGCGACAAGCCTGGACAAGCTCGCATCGTTTCTAACGATATATAAACTTAAAATTTAAAAATCATAATTCCAGAGTTTGTCGGCAGATGATTTCAAGCTACTGACTCGAAAAGGGGTATTCCCCTACGAATATATAGACAGTGTAGAAAGATCAGATAAGACATCACTTCCGTCTCAAGATGCATTTTACAGTTCTTTGACTGACGAGACTATTAGTGAGACAGATTATGATCACGCTAAAAATGTGTGGAAACGGTTTTCCCTTCGAATGCTCGGCGAATACAGCGGTTTGTACTTAAAAGCAGATGTCCTGCTATTAGCAGACATTTTTGAAAACTTTCGTGACACGTGTCTGCAGAGCTATACCCTCGACCCAGCGCACTATTATACTCTTCTCGGATACACTTGGGATGCAATAATAAAAATAACAGGTGTGAGGTTTCAATTGCTTACGGACATTGATATGGTGTTATTCGTGGAAAGAGGAATACGTGTTGGTCTGAGTCAATGTTCTAGCAGATACACCGAAGCTAATAATAAGTATATGAAATCATTCAATCCATTGAGACCGTCATCACACCTGATGTATTGTGATGTGAACAATCTGTATGGTTGGAGAATGAGTCAACCTCTGCCTTATGCATATTTTCAATGGGTTGAAGACGTTTCAAACTTTAACGTAGAATCGATCGCGCTGGAATCATCTAGCGATCACATCCTCGAAGTTTATTTAGAATATCCCGAGAATTTGCATGATACGCACATTGACCTAACGTTTTGTCCGACACATGGTAAGCCACCGGGCAAGAAGCAAGAAAAATTGCTTGCAATCATTCAGGATAAAAAACGATATGTTATTCACTATCGTGCGCTACAACAATGTCTACGCCATGGACTGAAGCTCTCCAAAATACATAGAATATTAAAATTCAAGCAATCTTCTTGGCTTCAAACCTACATCGAGTTAAATACATAGTTTCGGGCAAATGCTAAAAATGAATTTGAAAAAACGTTATTCAAACTAATGAATAATATGGTGTTTGGCAAAACGATGGAAAATGTACGCAATCATATACAAGTTAAAATTTTAACCGAATGGGAAGGCAGGTACGGTGCAGAGGCAATGATCGCGAAACCAAACTTCCACAGTCGCAGTATATTCGCGGAAAACCTCATTGCGGTAGAATTGCGCAATCTCGAGGAGAAATTCAATAAACCCATATATGTGGGTATGTCAATTTTGGACATATGAAAAACGTGCTTATGTGAATTTCATCATGATTTTATGGTTCCTTTATATCGGGACAACTGCAGTATTATGTATACAGACACCGATAGTCTTATACATAACATTCGCTATGAAGATGTGTATGAGGACATGAAGCATAATATTGAGAAATTTGACTCGAGTGACTATCCGACCGATAATGTATATGACATGCCGCTTGCCAATAAGAAGGTTCCAGGTCTCATGAAAGATGGGAACAATGGGGCCATCATGACTGAATTTGTTGGGCTTAGGTCAAAAATGTATGCAACCCGTGTGGAGGGAAAAAAGGAAACGAAAAAAATGAAAGGTATTAAAAGAAATGTCATTGCAAGGATCATAACCTTCGACGACTATACAAAATATTTGAGAGATGAAATTGAAATTACTCACAGCCAATCATGCATTCGATCGACATTGCATAATGTATATACAATTTCCGAAACAAAAATTGCTCTAAGCCCCCACGACGACAAGCGGTATATCATCCCCGGAACTGTACAAACTTTACCATGGAGACACCACAAAGTGCCAGTGTAGTGCGAGTGAGAGAGCAAGAGAGAGATTTCCACCATTGTATGTCTGAAGAGAGCGTAACACCGATTTTAAATATGTGTGAGAGAGAGTGAATATTTTTTTCTTATACTGTACATTTGTGTGGAAAAAAATAAAAGACAAGTGTTATTTCTCAAGCGTTGAGATCCTTTTTTTCGTCCTACCCGTTTGACCATATGTTTTTTCAGGCAGAGAGACCGTGTTGACCTGCTCGACTGGGATATCCAACGCAAACTAGAGGACTGGGGTCATAAAAATATTAACGAGTCGGTTACACATTTTCTTTTTTCCTTTATTGTTTACAAATCATCTTTACTTATCCAACGATTATATGTATTGTCGAAACCGAGCCATTTCACAAGTAGCTGGCTGCCACGTGTGACGGTCCAGTATTCCATCTAAATAGATGACTCACAAGAGAGAGAATATAGGTGGCCGTAGCGCAGTGGTTAGCGCTCCCGACTCAGACTCCGAGGATCGCGAGATCGAGCCCACTCGGCTCAACTTTGTTTTCTCTCATCGTCACTGGACCGTTCTTCACGCTCTCTGCCGTACCGACAGGCTTGACCATTACATTGGTGCCAGAAGTGGGATTCGAACCCACGCCCACAGAAATCTACGAAAAAGCGCTCAGCGGCAAAATCAAAGCCCACAGTGGCAAATCAAAGCCCAAAGCGACACAAACTAAAAATCCCACAGATGGCACAAAAATGAAAAAGCCCACAGCGGCAGAATCTACGAAAAATGAAGTGACGTTAATCGACGAGGACGTTCTTCATGCTCTCTGCCGTATCGACAGGCTCGACCATTACACATGCTTCTTCACAACTTTTTCAACAAGGTAAATATCGGAGTATTTAACACGGAGTAGCTCATGTTCGTAGAAACCACCGGCAATGGGCTCATCTTGATAATAATTTAAATTATACGTCACAGGGCTGGTTCTTCTCATGCGATCGATTGTAAATATTTCAGATGTCCAGTTCGGTGTATACCCTTTCTCAAAAACATTCTTGAATTTACTGATACGCACTTTATCCCCAATTTTGAGTTTTGATGGTTTTCCCACTGCATATTTGTTGAAAACCTCGTGTAGTATTTGTTTTTCCTTCGCAGCATTGACATTTCTCGGTTTCATTTTAATGGTACGATGCACGGTGTCATTATACTTGGTAATTGACTTATCAAGAATATCCATCCATTTCCATCTTCCGCGGAAACTGAATTGTATCTACATTTTGTTCTTAAGTGTACGGTTGAAGCGCTCACAAATTGATGCTTTCAAATTGCTATACGTTGAATACATGTGAATGTTAAACTTTCGCATTAACGCCTTAAAGTCGGAATTATGAAACTCTTTTCCGCGATCGACGTGCAGGTTTTTCGGTATGCGTCCTTTGTTGATTATCGACTCCATCGTTGCGGTGACATCTTTTCAATTCTTCGTCTTCAATGGTTTGACCCAAGCGAATTTGGAGAATACATCGATGATCGTGAGGAGAA
This sequence comes from Rhimphoctona megacephalus, assembly GCA_963989365.1. Lineage (NCBI taxonomy): Eukaryota > Metazoa > Arthropoda > Insecta > Hymenoptera > Ichneumonidae > Rhimphoctona > Rhimphoctona megacephalus. Next base: position 1,637,086 of record OZ022423.1, read on the forward strand.
ATTTATGCTTGGAGTTGTGTTGTGCATACGATGACATATCTACGAGATCAGCTTGCCACGTCTCATCCAGACCGCGTAAATCCACATGTCGACGTGGATAGTTTTGCCTCGCTGGCTTACCACAGCACGCTTAAGCGTGCTGGCCTCCACCACAGCACGCTTTTTTCCACTCATTCTTTCTCACCCACAACGGCTTTCATCATAGATAGAAGATGGGAGTCTGAATGTTTTTTTCGCTTCACATCGATTTTGACATCTTGTAAAAGTCTGATGTCACCACTAAGTCCCATGAATGCACATTTCAAATAGTCTATTCCTCTACGAATATTGTCGAGATCAGCTTTAAAACGCTTTTCAAGAGCAGTCACATTCGAATAGCACCTTCCATTCGTTGAATGGATCATACCACAAGTGATAGCATTAATGCGACTGGTGAACACACCGAGTGTTGCAACATCCCCCACATATATTGCCTCACCAACATTGCCCAATTATAATGACCGTCTGCTGTTGTCTTAAATCCGATACGTGGTTTACCCGGGGGACCCACAATACCACCACCACCACTTCTATTCAACTGTCGTCCAAACACATCGATAGCCATGTTTAGAATGCATGAAAATCCTGACTCGCATGTGTTAATAAATGATTTTAGCTTCACGCAGTTCCTCAATAATTGATATAATCTCGTTGGAATGGGAGAAGTTCCCAGTAGCTTGCGATGCGAGTAGTAGACGAAGACGGTCCACTAGCTCATTTGGATCATCCCAGTAAACATAGTCAAATGTTGTGTTTTTTCGAGCCACCTTATACTCGAGCATACCCTCATCTTTATGCCCGCCATTTCGCCTCAGTATTTTCGATATATAATTTTTTAATTTATAGCTAGTAACTCGTCGTATTGCACCGTCATGTCGATAATATTTTTTATGAGCATTCATAGCAATGACAATTTTCTCATAAGTCTCCAAATCGTTTGGTGTAAAATATTCAAACTTGGGCGCTTTTTTAAACAGCAACTCAACCAAACCAACAGTTTTCGGGTACTTTTTATCCCCCACATTAATGTGATCAGCTTTGAATTCTATGAGTGAATCGCCGATAATTAATTTATTGCCGGCGAGGTTTCGCACTCCGAATAAGATATCGAGGGTGGTTTTTTTATCACTACGCAGCAGCCCCAGATACTCATATATTAATTCATCAACATCTCCACTTGATTTTTCATCATCATCAGCCGACAACCAATCATCATCATCCTCAGCATCACCGTCATGTTGAATTGTTTTATCGAAAGAAACGTTCTGAAGCGATTCTTCAATATCTCGATGCTCTTCCTCCTCCTCCTTCTTAATATTCACTTTTTCATCCATAATTTCATGCTTCAGTTTCTTTTTATATGAAACCAGCTCTTCCGATGGTCCAACGATCGGTTTAAACACATCTTGCATTTTCTGCTGTGCAGTATCACGACCACTTTTTAACATTCGATGTTTTCGTCTAATCGCATCACTTGCCTTGGCAAGTTGACACAATACGTCCTTTTCCCTTAAAAGATCTTTGCTTGCCATGTTAACACCGGTAAGTCAGACCTGAGACTGTCTCTTTTCCAATTATGTGTAATCATTTATCGTCGATGGTTAGAAAAGAATCAATTTCTCTCCTATATATACCCTCATTAATTTCATTATCCTTGTCAATAGTAATAAATCCATACTTGACGGACTTCCAACACTTTACACACATATTTTTGAAGCATATATAAGACATATCGGTATTCACGTGGTCGTTGTATACGTGTCTAAGATTCATATCGTCCTGTTTAAATATCACCACGAAATTTGCGTTATCTCTTACAAGATGTTTCGGGATGCGGATATATGTTTGACAAAGATAAAAACTGTCGACGATCTGGTGTCTTTCCATGGAAAAAAATGCTCTCACATTATCCTGTTTTTTTCACAAGCTATATCATCAAAGATAAATATCGAGTTTGGACGGGCGTCACTCGGTGATACAACTTGTTCACGCTCGTTGAATGGATAATATTCGACGCCACGGATAGGTTGAAGCCACTGTTCCAATAATTGATGTTTTGGCTGTTTCAACGATTTGGAATATAGATAAATGTTCTCAAATCTCAAGCCATTTGGATGTATGAGTAGTGTGAGTAATGCATTAGTTTTCCCACAATTTGACGGACCACAAAACACAGCACGAATGCTATCAGGTAGTATATTACCATGACGCTTTTGTTTGTTTGCCCCACCGCCATCTTCTACAAATTTATTGAAATTTATTACGATGATTTGACCGCCCGCAACTTGTTTCTTGGACACCATCACGCATACGACTAATCGAAAAACCCTATAAATACATTATTATAATGTGCGGAATGATCAGTCGAGAATTAGCTGGCTCACGGTGATGATCGTGCATGATAAACCGGGTAAAGGTTTAATCAACAGTCTAATCAACAATCTTCCCGTCGAACTACATCTGCCGAGCTATCAGTATTGTGGACCTGGCACAAAGTTGGCTAAGCGTATTGCTCGTGGTGGTCCTGGTATAAATCCATTGGACGCTCCGTGCAAAGTGCATGATATTGCATATTCGAAAAATCATGATAATCTCGAAACGAGACATTTGGCGGATAAAGTGTTGGCTGAGCAAGTCTGGCAACGTGTAACCTCAAAAGACGCTAGTCTTGGTGAGAGAGCAAGTGCTTGGGCCGTAACAAACATTATGAAGGCGAAAACAAAATTTGGTATGGGCATGAAGCCGCTGAAGAAGAAACCGCAAAAAAGTGTTTGCTTGAAAAAAGTCATTAGCGCGGCACGAAAAGCGATGATTCGTAGTGATGACCCTTGTAAAGTCGTCATGTCAGCATTAAAAGGTGTGCGTGCCAGTGTAAAAGGCATCAAAATACACACACCTCGGATTCTACCTGTCCCCCCGGAAAACCGGGGGTTTACTGCCTTTTCTCATACTCCTCTTTGCAGGCCTTAGCGCCGTTGGCGCATTGTCTGGTGAAAGTGCGATAATAGCCAGCGCTGTAAATGCTGCTTAAGCGGCCAAAATGGAATAGGATGGAAATAAGCAACATAACCAAACAATTGAGGCCATTGCTTTGGGTAAAGGTTTACACTTGAAACCGTACAAGCAGGGTCTGGGCCTTCATATTGGCTCAAAAAACGTATAATCACGTTACCACATCGACCTGTCACCGACCGCCATCTGCTGAAATATGCAAAAATCATGAAAATTCTACATTTTCGAGGTGTTCATATGCGTGATACATTGCCCGTGAATGGACCGCTCAAACATGAATCAGCAATTGTGAATTTGGATAAAAATGTGGGTCCTGGCACATACTGGGTTGCATACAAAAATACTGGAGGGAAAATCTTCTGCTTTGACAGTTTTGGCAATCTTTTGCCCCCATCGGAACTCACAAATTATTTTGGTGTTGGTAGCGTGAATTATAATTATAAAAGATATCAGGAATATGATACAATTGAATGTGGACACTTGTGTCTCAAGTTTCTCTCCGGACAGTTAAATCGACGAGACAAATACACGCTATATAAACGTGAATTGTAGAGCCGAGAGTTTAGTTGATAATTCGCCAGCATCATGGATGACAGCTTCACATTGACCATCTCTGGATCATCCTCCGTTCTCGAGGCACAATACTTTCCGCCCATTGAGCTGTCTCCCCATAAGAATTATAGTCTCCGACTCGTTGAGCTATTGACATTCAATTCCATTCCCAATATCGACATTGGATACAATACATTTTACGCTGGAACACATGTGGTGACTATACCGATAGGCAGTTATGAAATAGAGGATATTGAAAAGTATTTACAAGCTGAATTATCACCCAAAAATGTGAACATTCAGCTTAAAAAGTGGTCGCGATACTGCACAGCAGAAAATTCAAGATGTGTTTAAACCGATCGTTGGACCGTTAGAGGAGCTGGTTTCATATAACAAAAATCTGAAGAATGAAATTAAGGATGAAAAACTGAATATCAAGAAGGAGGAGGAGAAGGAGGATGAAGAAAATAGCGCGCTCCATGACATTTCTTCTAATGATATTTGGCGTGAAGCAATTGAAGGTGATGCAGAGCCCTTAACTGATGCTGATAACTATGCAGAGTCCTTAGCTGACGACGATGACGATGACGTCGAATCATCTGAAGATGCTAATGCTTTAATACATGAATATCTGGGACTGCTGCGTAGCAATAAAAAAATAATACTGGATGTCATGTATGGAGTACGAAATCCTGCAAATGATAAATTAATCATCGGTAACTCACCGATTCAGTTTGCAGATGATCATATTCATGTTGGAGACAGAAAGTATTCGAAACGTATTGGCTTGGTTGAATTGTTGTTCAAAAAAGAGCCTGAGTTGAAATATATAACACCAAACGATTTGGAGGATTACTCGAAAATTGTTATTGCTACGAATGTTCATAGAAAATATTATAAACGTAATGGCGCAATACGCCATGATAAATCTTATAAATTTAAAAATTATATATCGAAAATACTGGAGCAAAATGGTGGGCATAAAGTTGGCGGTGGTGGTGATGTGCCCACGTATAAGGTGGCACGAAAAAATACCTCTTTCGACTATGTTTATTGGGATGATCCGAATGAATTAGTGGATCGTCTTCGTCTACTACTCGCATCACAAGCTGCCGGGAACTCCTCCCATTCCAACGAGATTATATCAATTATTGAGGAATTACGTGAAGCAAAAATCATTTATTAACATGTGCGAGCTCTTTTTTTCACGCATTCACAACATGACCGTCGATGTGTTCGGACGCCAATTGAATAGAGGTGGTGCGGGTCCTCCCGGTAAACCAGGTGCTGGATTTAAGACTACAGCAGACGGTGATTATGATTTGGAAGGAAAACGGCTGGTCAATGTTGGTTCGCCGATAAAAGATGATGATGCTGTAAACCTCCGTTCGTTTATCGATGGGACTAATCATAACACGGTCTTACTACGTGATTCAACGAAACAATTTTTTGAATCGAATATAACGGCTCTCGAAAAGCGTGTAAAAGTTGATCTCACCAACCTCCGTGCTGAAATAGACAATTTGAAAAGTGCGATCAAGGATCTCAACGGTGACGTCAGACTTTTAAAAGAGGTCAAAACCGGTGAGAAGCGGAAAAAGCCTTCAAACAACTATCTTCAATCTATGATAAAAAGCGTTGCGGGGGAGAAATAATGAGTGAAAAGAAACGTGCTGTGGTGGAGGAGTTGCATAAGCCAGCTCGGCGAAATTATCCACGTCGACATGTGGATATACGCGGCCTGGATGAGACGTGGCAAGCTGATCTTGTAGATATGTCTGCATATGCACAACACAACTCCAAGCATAAATTTCTCCTCACCGTCATCGATGTATTCTCTAAATTCGCCTGGGCCAAACCATTGAAGAGTAAGAGTGGAAAAGATGTCACCGCTGCAATGGAGTCAATTCTTAGCAAAGGACGCATACCGAAAAACCTCCACGTCGATCGAGGAAAAGAGTTTTATAATACAGACTTTAAGGCTTTGATGAAAAAGAATAATATACACTTGTATTCTACATATAGCAATTTCAAAGCACCAATTTGTGAGCGCTTCAATCGTACACTTAAGAATAAAATGTGGATTCAATTCAGTTTTCGCGGAAATTGGAAATGGATCGATATTCTCGACATGTTAATTACTAAATATAATGATACTGTACATCATACTATTAAGGGAGACTTTGTCCTTGAAATTTTCAAAAAATCAATTTTTTTTTATTACGGATTCTTAATCTACATGTAAGTAGAAATAAATCTGTCGAAGCGTTTCCCGGATTTCGAGCGTTTACGATATTTTAAACGCGTTTGAAGTTGACACCGTCAGCGCGCTCTGACCGTCTTAGCGGACTTTAAACGCGTTTTTCTCGAAAACACGTTTTTAAAAATGGCTGACATTCTCCTGACCGCTGTAATTAACATATCGACCTGAAATTTGGAGAGCATACTCAGAAAATATGTCTTCACGGAATGACGAATCGTTTTTATGATAGATACATTTTTGCATTTATTATTTATCTTTTTATGCGAAAAAAAGGCGAAAATTCATTTTTTTTTTAATTGCTGCCGTTTTCCGAAATTTGTACTAAACCAAAAACCCATGCGTCATTCCATGACCAAAGGATCACAGATTGATAATATGCTTTGAATTTGTGATTCAGATCAACAAAGAGGGGGCAGTGATGTCAGCCGTTTACCTCCCGCGATTTGAGGACCTGTTTTCGCGAAGCTGCAACGGCCGCCATTTTAGTTTTTTTTTTCAAAAAAAAATTTTTTAACGTTCTGTATATCATGAATAAAAGCAAAAAAAAACCGCACTCAAAAAGCTTTACTCGTTTCCTTTAAAAAAAATAAAATGTAAACACCTGAAATATGGCACTCCAAGGACAAAGTCTCCGTTAAGACGAAGCCGAAAAATGTTAATGTTACGAATGACAAACAAATACTACGTGATGTTTTCAATATAACTGAGGTGGGAAAACTGGCGAAATTTAAAATCGGCAATACAGTACGCATTAGTAAATTTAAGAATGTATTTGAGAAAGGTTATACAGCAAACTGGATAACGGAAATTTTCACAATATATCGAGTAAGAAAAACTACCCCTGTTACATACAACATAAAAGATCATCAAGATGAGCCCATTGCAGGTGGCTTTTACGAACAAGAGTTACTTCGAGTTAAATATCCTGACATATATCTCATTGAAAAAGTCTTGAAGAAGCGTGGTAGTCAGTTGCTTGTGAAATGGCTAGGTTTCGACAATACACATAATAGTTGGATAAGTAAGGATGATTTGTGAACGATAAAGAAGATGAACAAAAAGTCTGGTTTATTTTTATGACCCTCCCGACACATCCAAGCAGGTCTCTGCATAGCCCTGGAAAGCAGGTAGAAGGAAAAAAAGGATGGACACAATGAGTTTCACAAAAAAAGATTCTTTTTATTTCACATCAAATGTACAAATATTGAAGAAAAATGTTCTCTCTCTCTCTCTCTCTCTCTCTCTCTCTCTCATACACATACGTACGCGCTCTTGGTTTACAATTCTCTACGTTTCCATTGCTTCCGAACATTTTAGAATACTGTAATGACCCCATGGCAACGTGTCTACCGTTCCAGGTATAATATACCGCTTGTCATCGTGTGGACTTAGAGCGATTTTTGTCTCTGTTATGGTATATACATTATGTAATGTCGATCGAATCGATGATTGGCAACGCTTCATTTCAATCTGCTCATCGAGACACTTCACATAATCTTCAAATTTTATGGTTCTCGCAACAACATTACTCTTTACACCTTTCGCTTTTTTAACATCTTTCTTCCCCTCAACTCGCGTCGCATACATTTTCGATCTAAGCCCAACGAATTCGGTCATGATGGCCCCGTTGTTCTCATCCTTCATGAGACCAGGGACCTTTTAGTTGACAAGCGGTATACCATATACATTGTCATGGGGGTAGTCACTGGTGTCATATTTGTCGAGATTGCATTTCATGTCCTTATATACATCGTCACATTCAATATGGTAAATTAAACTATCAGTATCTGTATTCATCACTTTACTCTTATTTCCATACATTGGAGTCATGAATTCATGGTGAAACGCATATAGACAAGTTTTGGAGATGTCTAAAATCGACATGCCCACATATATTGGTTTATTAAACTTGACTTGAACATTTCGCAACTCTACAGCGATTAAATTTTCTGCAAAGATACTTCGACTGTGAAAGTTGGGTTTTACGATCATAGCCACTGCTCCATATCGGTCTGCCCATTCCGTTAACAATTTGACTTGTACGTGGCTACGAACAACTTGCATCGTTTTTCCGAAAACAGCATTATTCATCAATTTGAATAGATTTTTTTCAAAATCATTTTTTGCACGTGTACGAAACTGAGTATTCAAATCAATGTATGTTTGCAGCCAGGAAGATTGCTTGAATTTTAAAACTCTATGTATTTTGGCGATTTTCAAACCAAGTTGCAAACACTGCTGCAATGCACGATAGTGTATGACATACCGTTTTTTCCCGTTCACCGTTGCAAGCAGCTTTTCTTGCTGCGTGCCCGGAGGTTTGTCATGCGTTGGACAAAACGGTAAGTCACTATGTGCATCGTGCAAGTGTTCTGGATATTCTAAATCAACCTCAAGTATATAACCGTTTTCGGAATCTAATGGAACTGTTTCGACATTGATGCTTGCGATATCGTCAATCCACTCAAACTTTACGTACGGCAGCGGTTGACTCATTGCCCATCCATATAAATTATTAACGTCATAATACATCAAGTATGAGGATGGTATAGATGACTTATATGAGTCCATATACTTATTATTGGCACGGGCATGCCTTTTGGAGCATTGACTGAGACCACCTCGAATACCTCTCTCCACGAATAATACCATGTCGATGTCCGTGAGCAATTCAAACTTTACCTTTGTATATTTCATCATTGCATCCCAGGTATATCCGGGGAGAGTATAGTAAAATGCAGGGTCAAGACCATAACTTTTCAGGCAAGTATCGCGGAAATTCTCAAAGATGTTGGCTAATAGTAGTACGTCGGTCTTTAAGTATAAATCGCTGTATTCTCCGAGCGTTCGAGTTGAAAATCGTTCCCACATATTTTTAGCATGAGTATATTCCTTCTCGGAAATGGTTGACTCCGTTAAAGAGCTGTAAAATGCTTCCCGCGGTGGAAGCTCCGTTTCATCTAACTTTTCAAAACTGTCAATGTATTCGTAGGGGAAGACACCTTTTCGTGTCAATAGATGAAAATCGTCGACGTTGGGAAACTGTGATTTCAAAGTTGTGAGTTTGTCTGAAGTTAAAAATGATGCTAATTTATCGAGACTTGTGTTCAGAAATCTGAATGAGTCTATGAAACGTAATTTTATATTTTTCCGCGTGTCTTTGGACGTTTGAACAGTTTTCGAGAAGGAGATGTACTTTTCTTTTGTTGTAGGGAGCAAATCGATTTTCCCCTCGAACCCAGTTGCTACTTCTTTTATTATAAAATGTGAGTCATAACCGGATAAATTATGAAAAACTATTGGAATAAAAAATGAGTTCTGATAGTTTAAATTGCAATTTGAATGTGCCGGACCTGTGAATTGTCCTGTCAGGTGGCAATGATCGCGAATACGCTCATCACCCACGACAAAAGGTTTCTCACATATATGACAATCTTTTTCCTCCCGAAATTTTGTCCACTCTTGTGGAGTCAAATCTTTCATCGGAACATTTGTTAATAAAATTTTCTCCACTCGCAATGCCAGTTTTTGAAGTTCTTCTACGAACCATTCCACACAGTTTTCGCCTCGGCGTTCGTGATATCCCGATAGCGAATCATCGTATGAGCACTTGACGTAATATCCAACGCTGAAGACACGATGATGTTGGCTCTTGTTCTTCTCTCTCTCTTCAGCGCTGGTTTTCTCCAGGATGCATTCAAGATCTGCGTAGACCACGAATGGGAGACGCTCCTTCCGATTGGTATTTATGAATTCCAACCATTTGTCGTTCTCGGCTGGTAATTGAACTGCACAATCATTAAGCACACCGCAATCCATCTCATGCAACCGCAGTTTTTCGACGGATTGGAAGTAGTGCAGGCATCCGTAAAAATAATCATTTTTCAACATTACTTAAAAATTTATTATACATTGTGAAGTATAAAATTACAGCATATGAATATAAATATACTTACCGATCACAGATGAATTTTTTGTGTCCATTGATGTTAAGTTGTGAGTTCACTAAGCGGGATAGATTATTAATCCACGCAAAGTGTCCAATTCCACATCCTGCCGAATTTTCAATGTAAAGCAAGTTCACGTGTGTCTCTTTTTTCTCCTTGCTAACGCGAACCGGTAGAATAGTGTCCTCCTTCTCAGTGTATACGTTGATTGAAAGATTGTTCAACTTTTCAAATTTCCCGATTTGGTTCAACGTCATGGGGAAGTTGATACCTCGAAAATCGAATATTGTAGAGTAATGTGGATATGAAGATGTGCGATCGCTGTGCTGTGTTGCTGGATGGAGAGCAGCAACCATTGCCCATCCGAAATACTCATTATCGTTAGATTTTATATTTACAACTGCTTTCTTCAACCGTATACGTTTCGCCAATGAAACGTAACATCCCGCACGCATTGCGTTATATTTGTTAATATTTACAGTTAAATTCGTTATTGAAGATAATGTCCAGCCACTATCACTGTCTTGGAACTCGTCAAGCGATTTTAGTGTTGGCTCCACGACGCGCTTTCGATACCACTCACTCAGGTCCGATGTTGTGAAAAGTTCAACATTTCCCGTGTTGATACTTTTATTCGCACGCTTATCGCCCACGGTGAACTCTCCATTGAACGCGGTGTTCACTTTGATGCTGTTAAATTTTTTGATATATTCAGCCACTTGTTTCGCGACTAGTTCATACGAATCTAGCAGGAACCTCCGTGGATCGATATAATCACGATTGATTACGGTACGGGTTGACAAGCGATTTCCAAAGGCCGTGTCAATTTCTCGCCATATCAATCCATGATCATTTAATCCTTCACCTGTATGTATGAAGCGTTGACGTATTTTCTGCTTCAAACATTCGAGACGTAAGATTTGCGAACTGACTGAGTAATGATATCCGGTGGCAAGTCGTGACCGCTTAGATCGATTTTTTTCCTCTAATGATTCGATGAGCGTGTCACATTGGTATTCCCACACCAAAAATTGCTCCAACGTCCGTAGTAGAGTCGCTTGCTTACATAGCAATTGCTCTGCAGCAATATCGGCAGTATGGGACATGATGCGTGGAAAACTAACGTTGATGTGAACTTCAAGACGATCTGACTCGAAATGTAACAATCTTATGCGTGGTCTCAATAAAATCTAAAATGGTTCGCCTTTATATACACACGTTTTTCCAGTGGTGGTGGGGGTGGGTGTATGAGGGATGAAAATTCATAGATTTTCAGTTTGATTTTTTTGAGAACAGGTGTGCGCGATGAATGGACACAGAAAGTGGTTCATCACCCATTCATATAATTAGTAACTATTGTAGAAAATAGAAAACTTATGCAATTCCCACGCAAGAAAATAACTCGTGAAAGGAAGTAGTCAGAGGGGAGGTACTTTTCGAAAATTTCAGGAATGACCATTCTCGTGGAAAAAAAAACAAACGCAATCTACCAAAAAATGCTTCATAATGTCTCTGCAAGTTACATCCTCATTAACAAATGTTTTATTTCTCTAGGACATATAAATGTATCATTGACGTTCAAACATCTTACAATGGCTGTAAAAAACTTCCTGTACTAAATAACATGTTTTGTTAGTTTTTCTTGGAAGGAGCAAAAGTCTGACAATAGCATTTTTACAAGCTTCTGCATTACCGCGCAAGTTCATACAGGTCCGTGGCATTGAAGAATAGGACGAGCCCTGGTGCAGCGGTCACTCCATACATTTTTAAAGCCATTTATTATCTCATTCAGTGAAAATGGTAAGCCCTCATCGTGAGATAGTCATTTCATGGATTTTAAATTTTTTTTAGCTATTTTCAGTATTGACGTATTTGGTAAAAGGTGGATACGACCCCCGCGCGAGGCGGTTACCTCTGTTACGTCCAGAAGAGACTTTTATAACGTGGGGAAATAATAATAGAGATAAAATTGGTAAATAAAATAATAATTAAATAGTAGTTGCTGCCACCAAGTTGTACGGAGGGTACAACCAAATAAAAAGAAATAATTCAAA